>JAOXYD010030625.1:0-14159 GCA_028565735.1 Pinacopodium congolense | reverse complement strand
ATATTTCAACAAAATAATTTTTAATTATTCAAGTATATTTAAAAATTAAAATAATTTTCAATTTTAAAATAAGTTTGAATAATTTCAATATAATTAAAATTTTATTTATAATTGAAAAGATATTTTAAATTTGAAAATTATTCAAAAATATTCAATTGTAAAAATATTTTATTTAAATTTTGAATAATTTCAATATAATTCAACAATTATTTATAATCAAAAATATAATTTAAATTGTAAATTACTTTAAAAAATTCAATTGTAAAATATTATTTAATAATTTTACATTTTAAATTATATTTGAATAATTTAAATATGATTCAAAATGTAATTGAAAATATAATTTAAAATTAAATTTTATTTTACAACTGAAAATGCTTTTCAATTTTAAAATATATATTGAATTTAAAATAATTGTTGAATTATATTGAAATTATTCAAATATTATTCAATTATATTTTTAATTATACTGAAATTATCCAATTATATTTGAATAATAAAAAATTATTATATTAAAAGTATTGTTGAAAATATAATTTAACAATGTAATTGTAAAATATTTATAACTGAAAATATAATTAAAATTTTATCTATTTTAATAAAACATTTTCAATCTTTTGAAGAACTAAGTTATTTTTATATTTATATCTATTCTTTACGATAAGTCAGTAATATATACTTAATCTAAATTTATTAATAAAAAATATTTTGTAGTTATTATATATTTAATTTAAAATATTTATTCATTAAATTGATTATTTTACGTCAAAAACTTATAAAACTTAAAATTTCGATATCATTTAAAGGAAAGTATAATATATAATTAGATATTTATTAACTAAATATAAAAGTTGTTATACATGAATTTTTAATAAAATATTAGTATATTAATTACTTATTATTTTTATTAAAAAAATTAATTTTAATTTGATTTGAATTAATTTTAGAAAGTTTGTCAATAAATTAAAAAATTTTAAAAATTGGATACTGATTTAAAAAATTTTAAAATATTATTCATTAAATTAAAATTTTTTAAAGATTGAAATTATACATGTTCACATGTGTGTGATACTTTGTTAATCATATCAATATATATTTTTATTTTAATTTTAATTGATTAATTTTTTAAAAGTTGATTATTTAATGAAAAAAATTTTAAAAAATTATTACTTAATTAAAAACTTTTAAAAAGTTAAATTTTTTCTATATATTAAAAAAGAAAGGAAAACAAAGCATACACGTAGACAGTGGACGTGCCACGGCCTGAAAAGCTATGCCGTGAGGCTCCCTCCTACGGCCTCTGCTAGTGTGCATAAAAGACAAGAAGACGAAGAGAAACAATATATATATATATATATATATAGTACAGAAGATGAGATATGATAGAGCTGAGTGGCTACTAGCACTAGCACTAGCAGTAGGAGTAGTAGTACCCACAATTACTTGTCCTTTTCTCCTTGTATCAGGAACTCACCCGCTGACTGTCACTTCAGTTTGTTTAATGTTGGATCCACTTTTAGATTACAGATGGGAACCGAGCTACCTCAGTGTCTGAATTTAGTGAGAATTCAAGGGAAGGTAGCAAAGGTTGGAAGCCCGCATAAGTTATGAGTTGAGTGCCAGATAATTCATGTTTACTTTTCTACTTATATTCATTATAGAATGGAGAGAATTCTTTGAGAATCTTAAATATTGAGAAATTGGGTTAATTATACTTTTTTATCTTTTAAAATGTTAATTCATTTTGTTTTTTTAAGTTTGATTTTTTAAACGATCATCTAAATTAAATATGCCATTTTAAAGATTTATTATTTTTTCAATAAATATAAAAAATAACTATTGCGAGTTAATTATTTTTAAAAATTGAGTATAAAAACTCAAGGATAAATGCAAGCATCCAATTTATGGGTTTATACCCTTGATTGTAACTTATTTTAAATATATTTCGCTGCGATCTAACTTGTATTTTTCTTCACAATTCTCATTCATACACTTTGGCCTTCTCTATCAGCAAGTAGATATTGCACGAATAGATGTCTTTTACAAATGTTTTATCATCATTATTATTAAGATTAAATATATATATTAATAATCTTTATAGTTCTATTTATTATAAAAATAAACTTATGGTCCAAATCATTTTAAAAGAACACATATTGATATTATAAATCATATAAAATTCTTTTATTACATTTTATATGCTTATTTTAATAATTTTTCTAACTAAATTGAAGTTCTAGTTCCATAAAAATTTCATTACATATTGAATCACATAATAATTTATGTTAGAATAATTGGATAGAAACCCAAATTATATTTAAATATCCTAAAATAATAAAATATTTTAAAAAATAAATGAATTTACATTTTTAAGTCTTCTAATCTTATTATTCATCAAGCAAGACCTACAATGATCAATAAAATTAAAGTTCCAATATGCAATCCAAAGGCCTGGATATTCAACATGTTAAGAAGTTAATTAAAGGGTTGTTTAGTATTATTTATATTTTTAATTTTTAATTTTAATTTTTAATTAAAAAATAAATTTGATTGAAATTTGTATTAAAACTGTAAATAAAAATTTGTTTAATTGAAATTTGTCATAAAAAATTAATGTAGTGATAACAACTAAATATAAAATAATCTAAATTCTTATACTAAAATGCTATCATATACTTTAAAAATATATGAATTAATAGATTATATTAATTGTTCAATGCAACAAATATGATTATAAAACTTATTTACAAAATATTAAAAATCTGATTTTTTATTTATAATTTTCTATTTATATTTTTATAAATTTATAAATTAAAATAAAGCAAAAGAGTTTTTGCCATTCAATTTTATACTTAAAATTATAAAAATAATAACAGAAAATAACAATTTATGTCTTTCACCAATTTTTAAAATAAAAATAAAAATAAAATAAAATAAATGAAGCCATTAAAGGCTAGATCAAGGTACAAAGCACATTGGGAATTTAAAAGCCGCAAAATAAGACTTGATCAAATGAGGTAAAAACTAAAGTATTATAAGTATAGCTTTAGATCATCCACTTTTGGCAAATGCCCATTGGGAAGTAGTTCATGTTTCACTACATATTCTCTCTTTTTATTGTATTGAGTGGACCAGTGTCTCACCATTAAGCACTACTTGCAGGTAAAAGCATACCACATATGCTTATATATTATGTTTATGTCAGAAAGAGGAAGTCTCCATCAACCATTTGCTTTGTGTTAGCTAGTGCATTCCAAGCCAGGCCAAGGAAAAGGAACATGGGGAGAGGTAAGGTGGTGTTAGAAAGAATAGAGAACAAGATCAATCGTCACGCAACCTTTTCCAAAAGGAAAAATGGGTTGATGAAGAAAGCCTGCGAGCTTTCTGTTCTTTGTGATGCAGAAGTTGCTCTTATCATGTTCTCTAGCCGTGGCAAGCTCACAGAATTTGGTAGTACAGAGTAAGAGACATACATAGAGACATATTTTTCATTCTTTCACCGTGTTTTTTAAACTTGTTTCCAACTTCTTTGCCAACCCATGGCTGAAGCAAAAATTTCAGGGTTTTAGTGGAAGTAGCATGGTATGTTTATTCAAACTATCTTAGCAGATCTATGGAACTGTAGCTTGACTGTTGACGAGAGAGAGAAAGAGAGAGGAGCTTCCTTGGATCGAGGTCATCGAGTGGTTCTTGGTTGATATCCGAAGCTCATACCCAATGCTAACTTGACACGTTTTTCTGTACTTTAATTCTCAGATCCTTCATTTTCAAGGCAAAATTATGACATGTTTCTCTGAACTCTATTAGGGTTTTTTTTTTTAATCTCTTACATTTCTCTCAATTTCCTTGGTGTTCCTAGCTTCTGAATGTTTAAACTTTGAAGCCAATTGTTACTATAGCATCTTCTGATTCTTGTTTCTGATACATTTTTGCCATGAAAGGTCTCATGGTATTCTTGCTTTCATCTACGACCAAGAGAAGATATCTTCTTCTTCTTCTTTTCCTTTTTTATGTCTTTCACTTCTTTTCTTTTTTTCTGCCAAGAAAATTTTTGGAGTTCACAGGGTTCTTGATCTGACATCTCCATGTAGTCCTCTTTTGGTTCTGGGTGTCACTGTAAAAGGACTACAATTTTCTACTTATTTCAACTATAACCACGTACTTCTTATGATTCCAAGAACGTTGGAGCAAATTTTGAGTTCTAATGTTCATGTTGATGTTCAAAGCAACACCTTAAGCTCAGAGATCTGTTGCAAGATGCTATCTTTAGTACACTTTCCTGCAAAATCTAGCCCAAGAAGAAAATAATAAACATTTCAGCACTCCTCCTTTCATTATTTTGGCTGGAGATTTCATAATCCACTTTGCTTCTTCTCTCGAAGTTGTTAATTAATTTGATTCTCCTTGTTCTTTGATCAGGGTGCCAAAGACCGTTCAACGTTATAGGCAATTTTGTTACACCTCGCAACGCAAAAGCGATATTGAGTATGGATCACAGGTTTTGCTATTTTCTTTCTTTAATCAAATCTTAATATTTTCGACTACAATGGCTTTTTTCTTTTGCTTGAGTTCCACTATTACGATGTAGTCGTCTCTTCTAGATTGTTCAAGCATATAGTAATGCATGCCATTTGATATTTTTAATTACGAATACATTGTGGCCGATCTTTCGATCCAGGCGACCCTAATGTCATTACTAAAAAGGGTAATAAACATGATTCAGGAAACAGAAATTTTTCTTGAATATATTGAAATTCCAAGAATTTTTTGCTCTAACCAACAAAAAGATTAAAAAAAAAAAAAGACTACGCATTGCTTCCACAGATCCCTATGATCTTAAGTTTTATGGAGTTAGTTGTGTATTTTGATTCATTTAAGGAGATAATAGAAGTGGTTGTGCTTAATGAACAAGTTGATTACAGCCACAAAGTGTTTAGTTGTTTATTCTAATCAACTATTAATTACCATATAAACATTTTTAACTACTTTGGATCAAATTTTCTCTTTAGGAAAAAGGATTGGCTGCTACAATGCTCCAGATTCTCCATTTTAAAATTTTGTAACTAATTTTTATAACAATTATTCATTGCTAATATCTTTTAAGTGTGTTTTGAATAAGTTTTTGATATATTCAATGAATCACTTAGTAAATTAATTATTTAAAAGTAGATCTCCATCTAAGTGACTGATTGAAAGTTTAAACTTTTAAAATTAAAAAATTTCTAAGACATGACAATTTTTAAAAATTTTACTCATATTTTTATTACTTGGAGATTCGTATGTAATTAAAAATTCATCTGTTATATATTTTTAAAGTGGACGAAAGCCGTGAGCAATTCTTTGTTCTTTGACAGAAAGATTGATAAGTGAAAAATATTGCACTTGAATAGTAGTGCAATTAACTCAATTTTTTAATAATTCTTTATAACTAACGACCTTGTTCTCTTGATGTCAATTATGCAGAATTTATACCAAGAGATTTCAATATTGAAGGCACAATGCGAATCTCTTCATCTCTCTCATAGGTTATGCATTAACTCCATTTTATTTCTCGATAAAGTACTTTTAATTTCATGAATATAAAACATATATATAATCCATCAACTTACCATTCATATTTTCTCTTTCATAAATCAACAATTTTATTAAAAAGACTAAGTTACCAAAATAGTGACTTAGGAATATGGGGAAAACTCCCATATTCGAGGTGCTTTCATCATAAATTAGGTTACGACACCGAAAAAGAAGAAAATCCTGTTAATTACAACTTAAAATTCAAGTCATATATAATTTACATCAACAATTTAACAAAATTTGTGAATATCTCTAAAACTCATTGTCATCAAAACGAATCACTTTATCTTGACATTTCAACTTAAAAATATCTTGAATAAAGAGTTTATAAATAATTTCATATACACAAAATTGCTTTATTAAAATGTCACTTATTCTGTACTTTTCACAATTTTCAAACAATGACTTACTAGAATTCCTCTCAGAAATTTTCTTTTACAAGTTTTTGAATGACGCATCTCCATTCCAAAAATAATTGATTAGCCGAGATAGGTATAGTTCAAACAAACCCAAACATTTTCAGTACTTCGATTCATGTAGTCTATGTCAACTTATAATGAAACAAAATATGTTCCTACATCTCAATCAAGTCATAAAAATCATTAAAAAAATGTTATCTTTAGTTATCACATCTATTCCCAACAACTATGCTTTAGTCCTCATTCTCTTCTTGAAAAGCAACCACATAAATAAATTTATATTAGGGGTAGTAACTGTAGATCATATCCTCTTAAACCTATATATTCCTTTATGTTCATACCTCAACTTCACCCTAAGACTTCACCATATAAACTGATCTTGTTAGCTCCCAAGAAAATCAATAAGATTCATTCATTACTAGCACAAAACCCTAAATGATTTACATCATGTGTACCAATTGCTACTGTTTGTTTTGCCTCAATTTCCCTCTTTACCTAAATTTCCAATATATATGTCTTGTATGATTATGTTGGTTTAGGTACATTGATTTAACTTTTTCATTCCTCATTCCTATTAATGTAAATTACCTTAGAAATAAATGTCATAGTACACCTCGTAGTCACCACTTATCTAACTAAAATTTGATCAAATACCAATCTTTGACAACAAAAATGAAATTATTGATAAAAATATTTCATATCACTTCATCATTATAAAACAATTTTTAGATTTTTATCCATACATAAGATAATTTAACAAAATTCTAATGATTAAACTTATGATATTATGCAATAAATTATTAGAACTCATCATTTTTTCTGCCAAAATCTCATGGCTACCACTCATAATCTTCCATACCCATTTTAACAATAAAAATTGATTTCTATCATGTAATTGTACCAAACCTAAACCCGTTGACCATAAGGTAAACAGATATCATCCCATGTTACTTTTGAAAAAGCTCTCTCATCTATCTTCCACTCTATCAAAATTGCTTGATTAAATTTTTTAATAGTTGTTGAATATTTTTAGATATCACATATACAAACATGAAATAAATAGGAATACTACATACTATTGATTTAATAAGCACCAATCTTCGACCATTATTAGCAACCTCTCCTTCCAATTCACTAGTCTACTTTTAATCTTCAAAACTATTGATTGTCAATCCCTACATTACAGCTACCTTGTGGATAATAGCAATCATAGATACTTGAATGATAGTTTCTTTATTTTGCACCCTACATCTCGAGTTGCTTTAATCTCAAAATCATTAGGTAAATCTATTCTAATATGTGAACTTTTATTGTAATTAATTTTAAAACCCATGACTACCTCAAAACATCGTAGAATATATATGAGTGTTTTAATCATAATCAGATTTACTAGGTAAAAGAGTAAAGTGTCATTCACAAACTGTAATAAGAAATCTCCAGATTATTACATCTAACCCATGATATCATATCAGGGGTGAGATTGTAGTATCTATCCGTCTTTTTAAACCCTTTACTATAAAACCCTTCACCGTAATTACAAACAAGATGGGTAATAAAGGATCTTCGTGTTTAACTCCCCTATTTATTTTGAATTCCTTGTTAGAATTCCCTTTATCAAAATGGATGTCTTTACCATCTTTAGCATATATCGCACCCTAGTTTTCCATTTTAACCAAAACTCATCTCTTGCATCACACTTATAAGAAATTTTCTTGAAATACAATCATATGTATTTAAAAAATCTAAATTTAGAACGAATTTGTAACTACCATTCTCATTAATAGAGTGAAAAATCTCTGAATTAAGCATAGAGCACTCATAAATATTTCTATTTTAGACAAAAGCATGTTACATTTCTAAAATTAATTTTGGTATCAAGAACCTCAATCTCATAGTTAAGACTTTGGAGACAAGCTTCATAAACTCATTGAGCAAGGTAATTAGATTAAAATATTTTCTTGACAAGATCATGCTATTTTCCGTACCAAGACAATAAATGTTGAGTTCAATTCCTTCGATAAAGTGCTCATAGAATAAAATTATTGAAAAAGAATCCTCACCTCTGATTACATCGTGCTCAAAAAATACTTATAGAAATAAAAATTAAATCCATCAAGATCAGGTGCTTTATTACCACCAAAGGTAAGAAAGTTAATGTATCACTTGAACACTAAACTCTTTTTCAAGATCGAACACATTATTCATACTCAACTTATTAAAATTAAGCTCACGAAGTACAAAAGACATATTCCTTTATTTCTTAAATAAAGTAGCATAATAATTTCAAATTTATTCTCTAATAACATTTGATGAGAGTAAAGAATATTATTAATTTCCACATGAAATATATAATTATGTCTAGAATGAACTAAAGTCATTAAGTAGAAAAAAGTTGTCTTCCTGTCATCCAAGAAGTTCCACTTTACACATAACTTTTGGTGCAACAAAGTCTCTAATTTTCTTGAAAATTTTCAAAACTTATGCTTAACTATATCTATCTGATCTCATTCTTGCTCCGTTAATCCTCTTAAATCAGCAATGGTATTTAGAGAATCAAGTTCTTATTGTAGTTGTTCAATTTTTTTTGCCTAAATCACTAAAGAACAACTTATTCCACACCCTCAACTTATCTCTTAATAGCTGTAACTTCATTACCATAGAACCAACTGTGAAGGTCACTATTTGTCATCAAGAATCCTCCAAAAATTGCTTAAGCAAACAATGTTCCCACCATACATTTATGGACCTATAAGGTTTTAGGCCCTAATCAATCTTTTCCCTTGAATTGAAAACTAGTGATACATGATCTGAATAATACTTTTCTCTAGTTAGTAACATTATCTATGGCTATGATTGTAATAAGAATGGAGATACCGAACATCTATCAATCCTTGAACCAAACTAGGAATTGCTCCAAAAGATCTACCATATAATGGCATTTTAATCAAATTGGTGATTGCAATAAATTCTCAAAACTGTTGCATCGAAGGAGTAATCCCAAAATAAGTATTACATTCACCAACATCCAAAACTTCATTAAAGTCTCTTGCTATTACAGCATATCCTTGAAAAGATTTATTCTTGTTACCGCTAATTCCAAAATATCATTCTTTGTTAAAGTAAATTAAATTATAAATCAAATTTAATTTAATTAATGTGTTGTCCCACATAAATTCCATTGAAATCTACTGCTCATCATTTTCTAATTCTCTAACTTGCATATGTGTTTTATTCCAAATCAATAGAAGTATATCTGATACACCAATAGATGGTATAAAAACATAATCATAATCACTATTTGGTGATAGATATTGTACTATAAAATCATTAACGTACTCTTTCTTTATTTCAACCAACACCATAAACACCACCTTATTAGTACAATACAACTTTTTAATAACATACTGCTTCCTACCAGTATGTAACCTTCCTCTACATTTCTAAAAAATAAAATTTAATGAAGACATGACAATTAGTTTATCTTGAATAAAAAAAACTCCTACAAGCATTCAACTCTCTTCTTGAAGATCCTAAGATAATTATTATTAATCGCTTTGATTACCTCTATTTTAGAAGAAGGCTCAAACGAACTCGACTATATTCTCACATTCCATGCATCAATCACTAACAAACAAACAAGCCCAACTATGTTCTTACATCCCATACATCATCCACTAACTTGATTCAACTTGTAGAAGCTTCTGCCATCTATTCTCTCTTTGTCTAATTTTTGTTGCAGTTCTGAATATATATCTCCGAGATAGAATTTGAAGTTGAGGTATACGTTTGAAGACTACCACCTTGCACCATTTCTTGTATTTCCTCCATTTTTGTGCATCATTCCTTCTAATTATAACAAAACGAGTTGCTTAATGCAAGATTTATTGTTTCATTATAGTTTCTACTTTATGATTCTGCATATGACTCTCTCTTGGTATAAAACTTTCATTATTCACACCCACCTCCGCATGAATATCCACAATTAGTTGAACTGGGCTCAAATTGCCTTGCAATGAAAAACTCTGATTCTCCACTTATGCTTCCACTACATTGTCCTGTCTGGCACCTTCTTCTGCCATCTACATAAATTCTTCCAGCAATTTTGGCATGTTAATTAATTAAATTAAATGGAATTTTTACCATTAAGGAATAAAAATACTTCATAAGCTACAACTCAATAGTATGCTTTTAATTGTAGTACTTGATATCAAAATATAAGTTTCTATATATGAGGTTTTGCATGTTGATTAACGTAAAGGGTGGGACTTCTCTCCATATTTTTTATTATGATGTATAAAAAAAGAATGTAAGTATGTGAAGGTTGCATGATTTCTACCCATATATATATAAAAGTAATGCCTTGAAAATTTAAAAAAAGGGGGTCAGATATAGGAAATAGAAAAGGAAAAAAATAGTAATTCTTAAGCACACCAAAAATTTTGTAGGGCTAGTTTACTATTAAAAAAACTAATATAAGTCTTAAAAATAGAAAAAATGGAATAAATTATATTTAGGAAAGAATTCATAATTTAATGTCTAAGTTTTAGATTAAGACATGAATTTTTTATAGATAGACTACTCTTCACCCGAAAATAAAAATTTAGAAAGTAGATTTTAGAAGCCTAAATTCAAAAAAGATTGATACTTATTAAGTTTTTATTCGACTATTGTCAAAACATATAATTTTGATTAAAATGTATTAAGATGGAGTGAGAGTTATTGAAAAAGAATTTTTATTATTACCAAGTAAAAAGTCTGATTGAAGAATGTTCTAATAGAACATGGATTAAGGAATGCGACTGTAGATTTAATTAAAAAAATACTCATACGTAACTTTATTAAAATAAGGAAAAATAATAACATTCAATGTGAAGAATAAGTACTAAAAGATTTAATCTTATATTAGAAATGTATAAATGATTATAATTATTTATATATAATAAATGATCCATAACATAAATCTTTAAAGTTTTAAGTTGAAACTTTTAACATTTATTAACATTTAAGTATTTCTTTCCAAGTATTGCTGATTTCAATCGATTTTTATATGTACTGCCTATTTTCTAGCGTACTAACCTGTAAAGTTTGATAATGATGATGAAGGCAAATGCAGGGAGAAGAACTTGAGTCCCTCAGCATCAAGGACTTGAAAAAGATTGAGAAAAGGCTAGAGAAGACTCTCTCCCAAGCTAGACAAAAGAAGGTACTTTTGCAGAAATTTTATATTTATTTTCTCTTTTACATAGTAAGTATTCCATATATTTTACCTAGTTCGACTAAATGGTTGGTAAGTGATGGGTATTCGCAGTCACTATTTCATAAAATCCTTTTATAAAGTGGTGTTGTTCACTACCGTAGGTTATAAATATCTTTCAGTTTTATTTTTATTTTTTATTGACTTGTATACGATGAAATTAGCGTCACTTTTACTATTTCACTGTAGAATTAAAAGAATTTTAATGAGTTAATAATAAGCGTAGAAATTAATTACGTGCTGCTAATTATAAAGACTATGTTTTATCTTTTTCTTCTTCCTCATTGTGTTTCCTCCTTTAATTCCTTTTCACATGCATGCTTTCGATGATTCTATGAGTATTACCGCTGGAAAAAAAGTGCTTGACCTGTGATACAAAGATCAAATTCTTCTCCTAATACGAATTATTGAAACAAATTATTCTCCACTCAACTACATATTACAGACAGATATGCTGGTAGAAACTCTGGAAGAACTGCAAAGAAAGGTAATAAATTGCATGCATTGTGAGAATATTTGCTTTCTTTTAGATCAATGGAGCTTTTAAAACTTCATCATACATGGCAGGAGCAAGAACTCGAAGAAGAAAATAGACAACTCAAGATTAAGGTCTGTATATTCCCATCAATTCTTCCTATTTTCTAGCTTGAAGTTCAATCAAAATACTGATTAATACTTACTTTAAGACCGAAATATACCTCATTAAGTATGTTTAATGAATATGGTTACAGCTGGAGGAAGAAAAGTACCATCAAGACTGTGATGACCAAAATAGGATGCAACCCTTTCAAGTCCCATCCTGATGAAACAGAAGACCCTTTGCAAATGTGGTATTTTATGATTTTTCTCTTCTGATATGATAATTATAACCCATCTAGGGTTTCGTTTGATACCCTTACGAACAGGTGTGATTGGTTCCTAGGAGAAGAACTTTGGTCCAACTTCCATGGAAGATTGAAGTAGCTAGAGCTCCAGTTATGGAGGGCTCATATCCTTTGCTCCTCTAGTTTGTGTCTGAGATCTTGAGTTCCAAATAAGCTCCACCAGAAAGTGTTGTTATGATCCGGTGTATCAGTTACTATTGCTCTAAATAATAACTTTTGGAACTAATAATTCTAGTCAAGTGATTACTATATATGTTATGTAGCTTTTGAGATAAAATTGTCAACTTTTGAGTATGCAGAGTTTCATTAAAAAATTTTCATGATTTCATACACTAAAAAATATATATTTTTTAAAAGTTGATAGAAAATTTAATAAAAAGGGTGTGCGTTTATTTTGGAAAATATGGGAAATATTTATATTTTTATGAGGTTAAAAGACATGTATTGTGTGATTTCTGTTCGTGAAGTGCAAGCAAAAATTGAAGTGGCAATATCTTTGGACACGGTAGTATGTATCCTTTGTGTCTTATTCTGCAAATTCCAAACCAAAAATTGGAAAAGTGATCCCCTGAAGCATATTTTTAGGATTGTCGACATTGATAAAGAATCTGTTTCGCTTTTGGGGTGCTTTGATTAGAATAAATCACAACATAAATGTTTCACTCATTTAAGAAATATTTCGGAACCTACACATTATTAATTCTCTTGGAAACCCTTTTCCCTCGTTCTTATTAGCTATAAGTTGTTGAAACTTGAAAGTAAGAATGAAATGGATCGACCTTTAAGATCTAAGTTCATGCCTTTTAGGTTCGAGTTTGAACTTAATTTAAGATTGAACTTGAACTCAAACCAAATTAAGTTTGGATTTGTAAGGTTAAAACTAAGTCAAATTATACTTTAGATAAATTTGAAAAGTTTAAATATTTGTTAAATCGAGTTTAGGTTATTTCGATTCAGATTTAACCTTAATTTAATTTGAATAAATGTAAATCAATTTATTAAAAAATAAATTTAAAATATTTTATTTTGAATAAAAACTTTTTTAAAAAAGTGTAGATAAAATGATTATGCATGATGAACTTAAATTCAATCAAATTAAACTTAATTCAAATTAGGTCCATAGCCTGCCAGCATAATAAAAATAATATTATTATTTAATGACCAACTATAATTGGTTATGAGACGCTGATCATGTAGTCAATCCAAAGAAAATTAGAAAAGAAATGCTTTGAGTGCTTGTCCTTTTTTTGATTAAAAAAAAAAGAGAAAAGTTGCATTAAGAATGCAAAGGTTTTGCAGAAGATTAGGCAATAAGTAGACTTATATGGTGTCTAATTAACTATACAAGAAAGCTCTTAATGAAGCCAAATTATGCTAGAAATACATCTAAGAAAGTAAGGGCATGTTTGGTATAGCTTTTGTTTTAGATTTTAATTTCTTATTTTTTAAATACAAAAACTGAAAAAAAATAACACAGAAATCGATAAAGATAACACAGTAATACAATACAAAAACTCATAAAAACAGCACAAAAATGGAAAACAACACACAAAAATCAATACAAAAACCACAACTAACAACAGTACCAAACGACTCCTAAGCTATTAAATATACAAGAGAGCTATCTTAGGAAATTCAAAATAGTTAGCAAGCATTTAAGCACAAGATATCATGCATTTAAGAGTGGCACATGGATTGAATTTTCAACTTACATGGATTGAGAAATTTTTATAAGAGACTGTTTTGAACAAATAAATGGAATTCATTTGTAATTCCAAATTGTTATATTTAGAATACAATAAACCATTCATTTCAATTCCACTAAAAATAGTTGGAATTTTCAAATAAATTTCATAAACTTCAAAGGCACATTTTTGTCTTTCAAAACTACTCTTACTAAAATTTTTATGTGTTTTTAAAATAATTCTAATATTATAAAAATATTATTTAAGAATATTACCATATAATATAATATAATATTATATAATAATTTTATTATGTTATATTATATTATATATATAATGATTA
>JAOXYD010030614.1:0-14159 GCA_028565735.1 Pinacopodium congolense | reverse complement strand
AATGCATTAGGTGCCCATAAAGAGCTCAAATTTTAATTAAATTTTACAAGGATCTAGAAAAACATGTGAGGAGCCTAGCTCTACATCCATGCAACCTAAAAAGTCCATCCACAAAGAATGGTTCATCAAGTACATATTTAACATAGGGGTTTGGATGTAAAATCGGTAGGTCTTTATCATAAACTTATAGAACTAAATGAACTAGCTTGCGAGTTTGATGAAAGAAAGGATTCTAGGTTCATTGCCTAATAACACTAAGGCAAACCCAAGAGAGCATGCAAAGGCAATCTCACTAAGAAGTAGTAAATAGCTTATAGGAGCTGAGGAGAGTCAAAAGGATGAGGATGCTAATCAAGAAAGAGAGAGTCAAGAAGCAAGCAAGGAGTTAAAGGAAGAACTAGCTGCAGAGGAGGACCATATTAAGTAATTTATTGATCCTATCACAAATATAGTAAGACCTAGGAACCTTTATCCTCAAAGATTAAAAAGGTGAACAATTGGATAAATAATTTGGTATATTCCTTAAAAAATTTTAAGAAGTTGTATATTAACATTCCCTTTTCTGAGACTTTAGTATAAATGCCTTCTTATGCTAAGCTTTTAAAAGAAATCTTGTCCAATAAGAGGATGTTTAAGGAGTATAAGAGTGTGAAGTTAAATAAAGAGAGTTAAGCTATTTTACTGAAGAAGTTACCACCGAAGCTTAAAGATCCAAGGAGTTTTACTATTCTTTACACTATTAGTGGTTTGAATATAGATAAAGCATTGATGGATTTGGGTGCAATCATTAATTTAATGCCTCTTTTAGTTTTCAAGAAGTTTATATTGAAGGAGTCTAAACACCCCACAGTTTCACTTCAATTGAAGGATCAGTCTATTACTTATTTGCGAGGACTCATTGAAGATATGCTTGTGAAAGTGGATAAGTCCATATTCCTAGTGGACTTCTTAGTTCTTGTCATGGAGGAGGATCATGAATTTTCCATCATTCTTAGGGGGACCTTTCACGGCTATAATGAGGACCATCATTGACGTGCAGTAAGGAAAATTTATCTTAGGGCTTCAAGATGAAGAGATAGTGTTTAATGCCATGAAACATCCATCCCTTCTTCACTCTTGTAATTTTATTTATATATGCTCCCCTAATACTGATAAATCTTCTATTATTTGTCCAAGATTATTGGAGGAGGAGGTATAAGGAGTACTTGAAGAGTTAGATGAAAATTTTTAAATAATTTAGAAGCACAAGGAGTTAGTGTGAAGAAAGCTTATTAGACACAGTATCGATCTTATAAGCCTCTTTAGAGACCACTAAAGCTCTTACCCAAGCCATCGATTGAGGAACCTTCATCTCTTGAACTTAAACCTTTTACTACTTATTTAAAGTATTCATTTCTATACCCATATAAGCACTCATTATTTATTATTTCTTCTTGTTTGATAAACACCATAGAGGAAAGGCTTTTAAGGGTGCTTCGAGACCGACCAAAAGTAATCCATTGGATGGACTATTATGGACATTAGGTGTATTCATCAGTCCTTCTATACAAATCATATATTAAAGGAGGACAAAAGCCAGGCGTTGGTGTAGCCCTTAATATGACTCAACCCATACATGAAGGATGTGATCAAAGATAAAGAAGTTAAGCTTTTGGATGTAAATATTATATACCTCATTTCTGATTCTAGTTGGATGAGTCCTATACAATTGGTTCCTAAGAACGAAGGTACCACTACAATTCAAACTAAAAAAAATGAAAAGATAGCCACTAGGAAAGTGACTAGGTAAAAAATATGTATGGATTATAGGAAATTAAATAATGTCACCCAAAAAGATCACTTTTCTTTGCTTTTTATTGATCAAAGGATTGAGAATTTAGCTAGATATAGCTTTTATTATGCCTTAGATGGATATTCTAGTAAATTGTAGATTTTGATAGCTCTTAAAGATTAGGAAAAGACTACATTTACTTGTCCCTAAGGTAAATTTGAATTTAGACGGATTTCTTTTGGTTTATGTAACACTCTAGATATGTTTTTGAGATACATGATGGTTACCTTTTCTAACATGCTTGAGAGTTACATTGATTTTTTCGTTGATGACTTCTCTTGCTTGGCACTTCATTTGATGCATGCTTAGATAACTTAGAAAAAGTCTTAATCAAATGTTAAGAGACCCACTTAGTGCTTAATTAAGAAAAATGTTGTTTTATAGTCCATAAGTGCATTGTTCTAGGTCATAAGATATCTAGCAAAGGTATAGAGGTAGAACTAGTAAAGATTAATGTCTTTAAGAAACTTCCTCCATTTAACAATATCAAGGCTATTATGAGTTTCTTAGGCCATGCTAGTTTATACTGTCACTTCATTAAGAATTTTTCTAAGATTGCTAGACTTGTAACTGAGCTGCTCGAAAAAGATGTTATGATTGACTTTGATGATCATTGTAAGATGTAACCTTCCATAATTTGCTGATTACATAACCTTCCTTGCTGGTAGTATCCTTCTTCCTAATTTTTCTTATCATCAAAAGAAGAAATTTTTATCGAAAGAAACTCCATCTGTGAGATTACTCTTTTCTTTAGAAGATTTGTGGGGATGAATAGTTAACCATTGTGTGCTTAAAGAGGAAATGCTCTATATTTTGCATCATCATCATTTTAGAGAGGCTAAGAGGCATTATGGGTCATCTAGAACAACACATAATGCTTTACAGTTTGGTTTCTATTGACCTACCTTGTTTATGGATGTAAATGCATTTGTCAAATCTTGTAATACGTATTAAAGGGTAGGCAATAGAAAGGCGAAGCATGAAATGCCATTAACTAACATTTTAATTTATTAGGTTTTTAATGATTAGGTTATTAACTTCATAGGACAGTTCCTAAGATATATTTCAATCAATACATTTTAGTTGCACTAGACTATGCTAGTAAATGGTTAAAGATAAAACATTGCCCACAAATGAGGCTAGGAGTGTTGTCAAATTTTTAAAAAGAAACATTTCACACATTTTATGACACCTTGGGCCATTATTAGTGATGGGGGATTACATTTTTTAAACAAAACATTTGATTCTTTACTAACTAAGTATGGAGTGACCCACATGTTTGCTACATCATACCACCTCTAAACTAGTGTGTAAGTTTAGGTCTCTAATAGGGAATTGAAGAAAATTTTAAAGAAGAACATGAATGTTTCTAGGAAAGATTGGTCACTAAATTTAGATGATGTACTTTGAACATATAGGGCTACCTGTAAAACACTGATAGGTATGTCACCATTTCAGATAGTGCATGGAAATGCTTGCCACCTTCCTATTAAGTTTAAGCACAAAGCATCTTAAACCGTTAAATTTCTTAACTTTGATTTGTAATATGCAAGTACTAAGAGACTTATATAGCATGATGAGGTTAAGGAGTATAAGTCTAACACCTATCATAATTTGAAGTTATCTAAGGAGTGAGCACAGAGATGGCATGACAAGAATCTCTTACACTAAGTCTTTAAGGTGGGTGATCAAGTATCAATCTATATAACTCATATCTTTATCTTTTTCTCGGGAAGTTTTAGTTAAGGTGGATTGGTCCATTCGATGTGACAAAGGTTTATCCATTTGGGGTTCTTAAGGTAAGTAAAGGAAATGTGATCCCTTTTAAAGTAAATGTCCAAAGAGCTAAACTATATATGCCTAGGTTCGTGGAGGATATGGATGAAATGCTTTTATTTTTAGATCCTTCCACATCTCCTCATTACTCTTTTATGGTGTGCTTTTCATAGGGCATAAGATATTTTTTCAAATTTTAATTTTATTTACATTATTGTTTTAATTTAATGCTTTTCCTTTCTTTTAGTTATTTTAAGTTCTTTTATAGGTTTTGCTTAGATGGCTACAAGGTGTTATTGAACCTTCTTTTTTAGGGAGCTTCCTTTCTCTTTCCCTTCCTTATTTGCTTTATTCTAATACCATGAACAATAGGGACAATGTTCGAATTAAGTATGGGGGGAAATGAGATCACAAATATATTAATACATACACACTTAGATTTTTGAAAGTATTATATTAACTAATATAAATATTTTATTGAAAATCATGTTAAGTCTTGATGTGATGCTTATTAATAGTACAATTAGTATGAACTAATTTTTCTTTGATCATGGTTTTTCTTAATCGTGGTTGTGAATATATAGTAAAATTGATTCCTTTTTCATAATGATAAGTTGAAAGAAACTCTGTGTGGATTTTTATGAGCACTTAAAGTAGGAATTAAGATATACAAAATGAATTCAACCGTTTATGTGAATTTGAAAGTTTATGCAACTAGTTCCAAATATTGACAAACAAGGACATTGGTTTGCATCATGACTTTAGAAAATGGATGCTTAATGATCATTGTGATGTTATATATATATAATGCAATTTTTGCTATAAAAAAGCTAAATAAATGAGCAATAATTCACTCTATTGGCTTTGTACTAATAAAAATGATTAAAGTTAAAAAATGGTGTTAGTAACCAGTTTGTATGAAGTGACTTGGTTCAGTAATCGGAGGAGTTCACGATAAAGTGTTCACTTTTGCATAGAAAGCCTAGGTGACCTCCTAACTGAGTGGAAAATGATTAATCAATAAAGTTCATGAATTTGTTTTGCTTATATGTGTCCATTATTTATATAAGATTATTTTTTGTGATTGAAGTTGACGTTTTGAAAAGGCATGAGGTAAATTGAGTAGAATCTTAAGTTAACGTGAATGATTGGTTGCATAGAACTTTTGGAGGATCTTTAATAGTTCAATGAGTAAAATAAGCATTTGAACTAATGGATTACTCTATGGCAAGTTTCTATATTGATCTAAGCGAGTTTCTTGATATTTAGTATTAAGTCTGAGGAGATGATTTTAATGACCATATATATTAATCCATGATCAACCTTAAATTAGAAGATATTGCTATATTTGATTGCATAAGCTATATTTGAGATGTGCAGATAACCTTTAATCATCCTTAGAAGATGTTCTTTTAAGTACTTAAGTGAGTTGCTTAAGGATAAGCAACAATTTACGTTTGTGGGGTGTTGTTAATGGGTAAAGTACATTGATTTTAAGGCATGATGTGTTGTGTTTTTAACAATTTAATGGACGAATTAAATTATTTGTAAGCTATATTGTCAAATTTTCGGTTTTTTATGTTTTTGAAGCTCGTGGATTAGATTTTAGGATAATTAAAATAAAAAGGACTAAGGGAAGCCTAAAACAGAAGGCTAAATGGCAAGTGTTAGAGACTTAAATGGTGTGGTTTACCCATCATCAATTGTTATTTATGTCTTATTCTAGGACTTAAATGGTGCTACTTCAACATCACTATTTAACAAATAATCAATTACTATTTAGCTAAATAGATGCCTCGTATTTATGATTTTTGGGGACAAACTTAACTAAATTACTCCCTAATCATTCCTAGAACCCTAACAACCACCTATAAGACTATAAATAGTCTTTATTTACATCATTCTTACATGGTTTATACAGCAAATACACATCAAACACTCAATTAGATAGATTTTTCTCTAGCTTTTTCTCTATCTTCTTTTTAATCCAATTTTGCTTGGTGATTTGGCCTTGGAGAAGCATACGAATAATGGGAATACATAGGTTTCAAGATAGAGTGACAATCTTTGTGTTAGGTTTTTTGTTATTTTCATTTATCCATTTGTATTGAATCTTTTTACTTATATTATTCAATTGATATGCTATATTTGATTTATTCTTGGTTTTTATTGATTAATATGCTTGATTAATCTGTTTTGGTTGAGTTTAGAAGAGTATTTAAATTAAAAACAGAATTGGTGAATGAATTTGTGGATCAATTGAGTGCTTATTTCCTTTAATTTAGTTTGATCACCTATGTTAGAACATTAGGTTATTTGAATACCAAGAACATTGAGTTTTAATTACTGGAAAATTAATTATGCAACATACTTAAATCTAAAAGTGAACTAATTCTTAGTCTTTTGCGAGGATTCCTAAATTAACGAACTTAGATTTAGGCTTCTTAATATTCATGCCTTTTATTCCAATTTATTTATGGATTAACTAGGAAATTGAGTTCAAAAGAAATAAGATGTTTCTATGACTATTAGTAACATCTTGATTGCATGAAGTTGATAGTAATTCTTATTCCCACACACTTTTAAGTGATTAAACTGTTGAAATCCAAGGACTTGACCAATTGTAACTTTAGATAAGTTCTAAACGTTAAACATTATTGGATTACATTCTTTGTATTATTTCAATAATTATTAGTTTTAAATTCTTATTCACATCAATTAAGTCTTTAATTATCTAAGTAAATTGCAAATCACTTAGTTTAATATTTTCACACATTGATCCCTACGGTACTATACTAAGTTTCTTACCTTTTTTTTACTTCTTGTTGATAAGGTGCACTTACCTTTCATTTGGTATAAGTTAAAATTAGATTTATTTTATTTAAGTTTAGACTGCAATAGCCATAAAACTGACATTTCTCACTTCCTCTTTCTCAAAGTCACTTGATTCAATCCATGAGGCATTTAATGCTTTCTTTTTTGGTTCCTTCCTTTCCATTTTTTCCCTCTCTTTTCTTTCTTTTACTTCTTTTCTTTTTCTTCTTAAAGGTGTAGGCAATGAGATCTCACATGACCTTTTTCACCATATTTAAATCATGTTATGTTAGAAATTTTATTTTTGAAAGAGGACTTACCTTCTTTTATATAAGTAAAAGCCTTCATTCTTATTAGTTTTCTTAGGCTCCTTGTGATGAATACAAGTTTTTCTTCTTCGCTTCCACAAGAGAAATTCTTCATTCTTGCTTTCCTCTTTCTTGGTCGCTTTAGACTTGATGTTCTTCTGTTTGGGCATCTTTTCATCTTCCCGGGTCTCCTTTTTTCTCATTTTATAAGTCAAGAGTAATTTAATAAGTTTATCAAGAAGAAGAACAATGAGATTCTTAACCTTTTAAATAATATGATTTTAGTTTCCTATAATTTCAACTAGGACTTAAAAATCTTCCTAACAAGCTCAGCATTTCTATAAGTCTTACCTAGACCTTTCAAAGTATCAATATTATGGATAAACTGAGCATACATATCATATATAGAGTCATTATGCAACATGTGAAGTAATTAATAGTAATGTGTCAATATACTAAGTTTTCTCTCCTTAATTTGATTTATTCCTTCAATTATGATTTCTAATGTACAACAATTCTCATATGAGTTTTTCACATAAACACTCTATTAAATTTGCTTCCACTCAAGGAATAATGAAAAAGATGCATAGCTTTATTATTAAGGGAGATAAACTTTTTATCTTTGCTATCCCATTCATTATTGCTTTTAGGAATATTTTGATTTATTATGATCTTAAAGGGTTTGCGTGTCTTTTATTAAACTATCGTCCAATGTTCAACAATTTCATTCACAAAAAATCACCTCATTATAGTTTGTGAATACATGTAATCGTTTCCTTCAAAGTAGGGTGCTTTATGTGTATTTTGGTCTTCAAGACTAGATGACGGAGCAATTCATATGTGCCGTTATCTTTTCTAAAAAATTTACTAGAATTTCAACTACATGAAACCTACGCTTTAATACCAATTTTCAGTTCTATTCGACACCTAAAAGAAAACAAGAATTAGGAGGGTTGAAAAATCTCTAATATAAATCCCTAAGTTTACAAAAAAAAAAACCTTTATGGAAACATATTTTCATAAAAGAATAACAATACACAGGATTAATAAAATGATTACAATAAACACAATTTGACGAATAATTCATTTATACATAAAATAATAATATAAAAACATTTTTTATAGAAAATAAACACAAAAAATAAATTAAGATTCAACTAATAAAATAAAAGTGTAAATGCAAAGACTATAGGGAAGAAGGAAAAAAACAATTTATACTAGTTCTAAGATATCTATTTTCCCCTATGTTTAGCCCCTAACAACATCCTTGTTTAGATTTTTCACTATCAATCAATAAAATACAAAGTTAGAAATTACATAATCTTTTTTATTAAGGATCAAAGTAAACCTTTCCATCCATTTGACAGCTTAGCAAGAACATGTCCTCTCAATTACATTACTTCTAAAAAATACATTTGAAAATAATCTTACTCATGCTTAATTTAGTGTATCTAGAGGCTCATAAAAACTTAGTATTTATGAAAAAATCATGCAAAAAATTCCTCAATGAAAACTCAAAGAAATGTTTTTAAAAAATATTCTTAATTCTAAAAAAAATTGAATAATTAATTTTTAGATACTTAAACAATGGAATAGAAAACACTCTCAATAAGTAAAAACACATATTGAATTAAGAGTGTTTTCAATTGGAGCATGACATTGGCTTCGATTGATCAACCGATCTAGCTTTAGAAAGGTTTTTCTAATGAAAAACACATTAACCTCATTTCCAATCAACCTATATCATACCCAAATAATTAGAAAAACATTTCTTAACTCACACACGTGCGTGTACACAGAAAATGCTTTCTTAAAACATTTTAACTCATTAAGAGGTTTGTTTCAAATCTTCCCTACATAAATACCTCTTAATTATGCACCCTACATGCATATTCTAATTTATGAATCTGTCATGCATGAATGAGCCTTATCAAAAAATCAAAATGAAATAAGTGAAATTTACAATAAAACTTACAAGTGATAACCTATATAAGTTCTATCTTGGTCATCTAAAATCTTAAGTCTTGATTAATCAACTTCATGAATACCAATTTTGCTTAAACAATCTATAAACCAATTCTTTCATACTTAACACTTATCTTTAAAATTTCAAATAGACAAAATTATTAATCCATAGGGTGTTTTGTCATTATTAATAGGTGAAACTCCCTTGATTCAACAGCATTACTTAAGGACTTGCCTGTAAATGTTAAATCATACAATGTTTAATTATCTAGATAACTCAGGTTTTTATTAACAAAATAAAACTGAAAATTTAAGCAATTAATCTATCCTTGTTATAACTACTAAAACCCTTCCAATGATATGAACTAACTAAGGATTTGGATTTCGGTGGGTTAATCACTTACAATTTAGGTGTTGGAATGATCTAAGACGTACTTCACTCAAGCAAGACATAACTAATGATTATAGAAATATGTTTTCTCTTTTAATCTTAAATAATTTAATTTATCGATAAATAACTTGGACTAAAAGACATGATTACCAAAAAGCCTAATTATATGTTTGTTGAATTGAGGGACCCTTACAAAAATATTCTAAAGTTCAGTCTACCTTTAGATATAATTTTGTTGCCTAATTGATTTTCTAGCAATTAAAAATTATTGATTAAGGACTTTTAATTACCAGTGAATATAACTAAGGTAATCAAGTAAAGTAAGATGAATTAAGCATTTAATTAGGTAAAAATCATCCAAACAATTCATTGATAACACATATAATTTCTTAACCTTATCTAAAACATGTTACACACACATATTCATCAATGAAAAAAAGATATAATAATAAATAGCATATTTATTAAATGAAAAGAAATAATAAAGCCAATACAAATATAAATAAAAAGTTATAGAAATACACCTTAAACTTGATCTATCCCTTATGTTGTTTGGCTTCTCATTGGATGCCTAAACAAGACTTATTTGCCAAAACAATGAAATATGAAAACTAAATAAAAAGAAATAATGGAAAACAAAACTAAGTTAATAATTTAATGTTTGAATTGTTTCTAAACTATAACATTATAACCATACACGTAGCTGCTAGAGTTCTAAGTCAAGAATCCACAAAAATGTGGATGAAATCATCTTTTCGTCTCATAAAAATCAATATTTCTTTAAAAAAATTAGGACTATAATGGTGATCTAATTAGGATTCAATGACACCATTATAAAAACCTATTGATCTATGGTTCTGAATTTTTTACTATAACGACAGTTCATAGTGACATCAATAGCATCATTAATATCCATTATTGAGGGTCAAAAATTGCACGATTTAACATCATCACCATGAGAAAAAAATTTCTCTAATAGGCTGCATGGTTTAAGTCATGGTTGTGACACAGCCTGTGGACATATCTTGTTATTTTTTGGCAATTAAATCCTCTCAAAATGTAAGCTTTTAGTCCTTCTTACTTCCTTATCATTCCTTAAGCTTTAAAATCCTTACGAACCTAAAACTTGATAAAAAATAACATATAATTAACACAAAGATATTATAGGGATGAATTTTGTTAGGTTTTAGTATGACATTTCACTTTAATTTAGCCCTATTTTTGGTTTAAAAACACTCAAACTGTGTTATAATATGTGTAATGAAGATTCATTCTCTTAATATAAGTTTTTGATCAAGGCATGAAGTTTTAGAAGGATTTGGAGCTAAATTGGAGAAAGGAGTTGCCAGTAGAAGACAAACGATAGGTGATGTAGCTATTAAACAACACCATTTAATTAAAAAATACTTGTCTTTTTAACCCCTTTTCTAAAGACTTAAACAGCGGGCAACTTATTGTTAAACAGTGCTATTGTACATCACTCCAACTGTCGTTTACTAACAGTCTGTGAAAAAATTAGGGACAAGAGGGTCTTTTCACCCTCTTTAGGGTTGCCCTAATTGGAAGGGGTATATGAACCCTTCCAATGAGTAGCGAAGAGGAGAAGAAAGCTTTCCTTGCAAGTTACACACCATTTCTCTAGAATTCCTTGATGTTCTTAGGTTTTATTTGTGATTTTCCCTAGATTTTTATTTCAACTTTTTAATTTATTTATTTAGGTATCTTTACACTTTAGTCAATTATTAGATTATTTATTTTTCTGTTAATTATTTATTTTCATGTTATATGATGTTTAAGTTGAGTTTTTTATGGATTTTGAGTTGGAGAACTATGGAAAATGTATAGATGATTAGGTATAATGCAATGTATGATCTTTTCTTTGATTTCTAGCTTTGATTTTGATTGTGTGAGCTTAATATCTTATTTTTCAGGTCTGTACAAGTTGGGTTTTGATGATTTAATGAATTATTTTGTGATTTTTTCCTTGTTCTTGATGCTTTTGGGTTGGGTTTTTCTTTATTGTTGAAGTTATACATGTTTTTAGGTTGCAAAGTCTTTAATTTTAGTTTTGCCCTATTTTAAGTATGTTGAAACTTCTGTTTAGGTATAATTATCTTTGGGCTTTATTAATTAAGATGCAATTAGTTGATTGTTAGCATAATTAGCTTAAGTTTACATTATATTAAGTGTTGAATCTTAGTTTTCACTACTAGATTCATATTTTCAAGCCTTGATTTCCTTTAATTTAGTAGGGGTTTTTTTGATTCAATGTTTGTTTTAATAACTTTGAGCACATATGGCTAGTTCTCTAAAGGTTTAAAGGTATTTTAGGGATAATGGGCAATTATTTATGAGAATGTGATTAAGTCTTTTTTAGTTTAGTTCTTGAAAGCTTAATTTTGATGGGAAATTAAGTTCAATGTCAAGGATTAGATATTATCTCTAGGCTTGATCACCCTTTAGGTAATTTCCTAATCCAAAAGCTAAGGTTGAGCATGTGATACTTAATACTCCATTGCGATTATAAAAAATGGCAGTAGACTAGTTGGATTTGTGAGTAAACATAGCTAACTAGTATATGGTTCCAATCCTTTAAGTTACATCTTTTGAGCTTGTGAGTAGATGGCCTAAGTTAGTATTTCCTTAGTACTTAATGCTTCTTCACTATTAAACTTAGAGAGCTTTTTTTTTTTGTTATAGTGAAGATAAGGATGTTTTTAGAGCTTATTATATTTAACTATTTTTGAGGGATTGAGGGTTCGAGAGCATGTTCGGATCCATACGCTATCATCTTAGCTAAAGTAGCATTTATCAAGGTTTGAATGTCAAAGATCATCCTAGAATCCCGATTATACCTTCAGCTCATTTCTTTGATGTTGCTACTAGTTTATCTTCTTTTGTGGTATGTTTGCTTTTCAGTTGTTTTTTAGCAACTTAACTTATTTAATTCTCATCACTTTAAGGGTTTTTAGTATTTTTTTCAATATTTGAAATAGTAATAGAACTAGCTTTCTGTGGTCCGACCCTAGCTTGCCCTTTACTGTATAGTGAGTTACTGTTAGGAATTACTATTTGATAGTTTAACAATGAGCTATCAAATTTTTGTCATCATTGTAAAGGATCTGGTTTATTTATGTTTTTCTAATCTTTATCGCTCTACTATTTGATTTGCATGTCCCACTGTTCTTTTAAACACATTCGATTGTGGAATGTTATTGAGAACAATAGAAGGGCATTGCTTTCTCCATTTAATCCCTTCTCTTTTCCCCTACCTTTACAAGCTTTTGAGATACTAGATCATTGGGATCAGGCTATATTACTGACCTGAACAAGTTCCTGAAGGAGTTTCGTATAGCGTGTTTGAGTATGAAAGTAGCAGGAGTCACAGTGGAGCAACTTAAACTTAAGGCATTTCCTTTTTTCTTAGCAAATGTAGCCAAGGAGTGGCTTTATGATTTTCCCATAAAATCGATCAACACTTGGAGTAGATGCAATAGGAATTTTTAGAAAATTACTTCCTTACTTCAAGAGCCACCAGTATTAGAAAGGAGAATTATGGTATCTGGCAAGAAACAAGACAGTCATTACACAAATACTAGGAACACTTCAAGAAGCTCAACAACAGCTATCCAAACCACCAGACAAGTAAATAGTCACTAATTCAATATTTCTATTAGGGGTTGCTACCTTTGGACAGGAATATGATTGATGCCGTGAGTGGTGGAGCTTTGGTGGAGAGGACGTTGGAGGATGCGAAGAACTTAAATGTAAACAATGGCTGCTAACTATGAGTATTAGGGGAACTGTAACATTGCTTCTTCTTAGAGAAATTAGGTGAAGGAGGTATCCATCTCCATGTTCGAGCAAGAAGTAGCCAACCTGACCTCCTTAGTGAAACAAGCAATAACGGGTAAGGGATCCACTAAAGTATGTGGTATTTGTACTTTAGCTAATCATACTATTGATGCTTACCCCACTTTGTAGGATTAACAACTAGTCAATGCAGTTGGAGGGTTCCAAGGACAACAAAGGAGATATGATCCTTTCACTCCTATCTACAATCTGAGGTGTAAGGATCATCTCAAATTTAGGTACGAGAACCCACAGTAAGGCAGCGGCTCCAATGTGAGCCCACGTCTTTATAAGCAACAATAATAGTAAGGATTCCATGCTCCACTAGGTCTTCATCAAAACCAACCAGAGTTTCAACCAAGGCCATCTCCTCCACCACCATAAAAACTAGCTTGAGGTATGTCCTTAGAAGAAATTGTTAAGAGCTTAGCTACTAACACTCTTCAATTCTAATAGGAATCGAGGAGTGAATTGAAGGTCTTAGAAAACTAGGTAAATCAGTTAGCTGATGCTGTAGGGAAGTTATAGGCTCAAAAAGTTCTATAAGGTTACCTAGTTAACCTAAGAAGAGCCTAAGAGAAGAAGCTTGTGTCATTACTTTGAGGATTAATAAGGAGTTAAAAGGGCCAATGAAGAGGAAGGAGAAAGAAGAAGAAGAAGAAGAAACCGATCCATTAAAGAAGGAGGAGTGAAATCCTCCTAAGGTTAGTACCTAACACCCTATTGTTATTGATCTACTTTATGTCCCATTTCCTTACAAGTTAGCCAAGAACAGCATACAAGAGAAAGAGAAAGAGGTATTGGAAGTATTCCACAAGGTCAAAGTCAATATACCTTTGTTAGAAGCAATTAAGTAAGTCTCATGCTATGCGAAGTTTTTTAAGGAGTTATATACCAACAAAAGTTAAAGGGAGATGAGAAGATTGGTATATGGGGCAATGTATCAGCAGACCTACAGAGGAAGCCACCCTATAAATGCATGGATCTAGGTATTTTTACCATCCCTTATAGGATAGGTAACATGAGATATGAATGATGCATGCTATATTTAGGAGCTTCAATCAATGTTATGAAGCTTTCTATTTTTAAAGCTCTAATCTTGGTTGTTTGAAAGATACTCATGTTATCATTTAATTAGCTGACCGGTCTAATACAGACCTCATCATGTTATTGAGGGTGTTTCGGTGTAGATTTTTATATGTTAGACATGCAGGATGAGGAC
>JAOXYD010030603.1:0-14159 GCA_028565735.1 Pinacopodium congolense | reverse complement strand
ATCTTAAATTGTTTGAAAAATCAATAAGCAACATAAATTAATCCTTGCATGACCAAACCTAGATTTTTTGTGAAAGTGGAGTTCTAGACTTAATTTTTCAGAACTCACCTTCTTGCAATTTATGCCCATTTACTTTATTTTAAAGCATAACCAAACTTTAAGCAAAATTAAATGGAGAAAAAGAAAATTCTTAACCATAGCTTTGTTTTGATTTTTTGATGGACTTTAATCAGACATTAATTTTTTGTATACTCAAATAAAACATCAATCATCTAATCCATAGCTCATTTACACATCTGGTAATTTTAAAATTTTTTTAGAAGTAATAAAAAATCATTTTTAAAGTGTTTAAGCCAAAGTAGTCAATTTTAAGTCTTTTTCAAGTTTTTAAACAATTTCTCTAAATTTTACCTAAATAATTGTAGTCCAATCAACCTGGTGATTAAGTAATTTAATCCCTGTGGTTTCGAAACTTGGAGTCTAAAATAATACTCCATTTTATTACTTTTGCGATAGGTGCACTTGCCTTAAAAGTCCGTTGGTTTCAAATTAAATCATTTCAAAATCATCCATCATTTTTAAGTCACCTAACCAACGCAACAATGCTTGAATAGCTAAGTTGATGCAATTTGCTTAAATTTAAAAGTTAACCTGTTTAGTGAAATTTTATGCAACTTTAAAAACATACGATTTGCAATATGCAAATTTTGAGAAGTTTTGATTTTAAACTAGTTTATAACAAATCAAAAACGTCCCACACTTGATTAAAACATACTCAAACACATATAAAAAAATTTTCAAAGCACTTTCACATAATAAGAGGCTTTCTTTACATTAATTCACATATGTCCTCATACTTATACATCATTCTAAAATAAATCCTAACATGTCAATGCCATAATTAAGTTCAACAAATCACTAAGAAATTTATCCATTAAAAAATCACTAAAACATTTATCTAAAACAATATGCAAATACTTATGTACATGTCACGTGAAACAATGGGCCCATTTCAAGCATTGATTAAAATCAAGAAGACTTACAACAAATATGTATACCTAAAGACCTTTTTAATCTTGATCTTCTTGTTTGATCTTCACCCTAATACTTTAATTCTTGCTTCAATTTTCATTTTCTTCATGAATGCTTTTCAACCTTTGGCCTTGATACTTGTATTTGCACATTTTTCATCAACCTATCTTTCTAACACATTAGAAGTAAATTGTTAGTAATGAAAATGATTTCTTATCATCAAAATACATTATTGGAACTTCCCTTAATTCAACAATTTTCCCCTTTTTTATGGTGACAAAACATGTGATATTAATAGTACGTAAAATGGAAAATACTTCATGTATGCACAATGCATTATGAAATGATGTCTCTCTTCCCGTATATACATCATACTTTTTAATATCACACTACTCCCTCCCCCTCTTTGAAATCATCAAAAAGAATATCAACTGTTAATGAAAGCACTTGCCAAGTACATACCATTTGTAAAAAGTGTATTACTTATAAAATGTTACCATTTTTAAGAAAAAGTTATTAAAAATACTCACTTGTTATTGAGAAATTCGCATAATACCTCTTGTAACTAAAAATTCTATTTGAAACCACTAATTATGAGAGAAAAATATATAAGTTTATGAAAAATCAAACCACATCGTAATTTTAAAAATCCATTCATAAAACATTCCTATGTCTCTCATAATAATGCAAAAATCCTTTTAAAGGTCCAAACTCTCTTCCTAAAACGCACTCCCCCTTAACACATGCATTTTACAAAATATTCCAATTTTTCATTATACTCCCCACAAATGTATACAATTATGTATTATGATACAATAAAACATTGAAAGGGACTAAATATAAAAAAATGTATTGTAAAGCACATTTTATATATCATTATATTTCAAGATTGCATATTTCCCTACATTATGCATCAAGAATACTTATTATGCATCTTTATGCAACAAAAATATATATTATACAACTTTACATCAAAGACACACTTTATGATCATGTCATATCAAATATGTTTATTGATAGTTTGCATCAAAACTACTTGTTTACATATATGTTATGCACAATTTGTATGAAAAAACATATATTTCACATGCTATGTTTAAAAAAACACATATTATTCCACTAAAAGGCATATTTACTCATATTATGCCTATTATGCATTCAAAAACATATATGTTATATAGTATGCCATATTATGACCTAAGAGTAAAGCACAAGCATGAATATGACAAAAAATGAATTTTCCTACATGAAACAACTAACTTCATGTAAAAAAAATTAAAATATGCAAAGGGATGTGCTCCACCTAAGTTTATTCATTTCAAAAATGAAATCAATTGTAAATTATGATACTAATTGCAAAACATTACAAGGACTTTAATACCAATTATAAATGATCATGATAACAATTTTAGATTACACCGATACCAATTATGACTTATAAAGTAAATGATACCAACTATAATATGTTAAGCTAAATATTTTCATATAAGGATTTGCATTACCTCTTGGCACAAAATTATTTATTCCTCACTTGGTTCAATAATATTACTTAGTTAGTTCATGTGAGGCCTTCATAGTGATCTTTGCAATTCCACTTTGAAGTTGTAGATATCATGTTTGAAAATTTTTCTCTACCCACGTTTGAAAATTTTTCTTAAACATTCTATACTTAATAAAGAAAAATTTTATAAATGCCTAACTTTAAGACAATAATTACAAACATATGAAACATCATGAAAATTAGAATGCGACTTTACATTGCTATTCCTAGATGCATTGCTCATATCAAAATAACCTCTCCCAGGATTCTATTGATGCATATGAGTGATATTAGAATCGATTATAATATTATAACTAAAATGAGACTTAAATGCATTTTTAGGTCCATCATCCCTAAATGTCCTTCCTTGGTGAAGTTTGGCCTAGATATGAATGGAACATGTTTCATGGCCTAGAGTAAGTATGAGGGACATTACTAGATGATTGAAAATTCAATTAACATGCTTGAAGAAGGGTTAGCCAAATTGGCCTTCTATATGCCAAACATTATACATATTATTCCTTTGATGAAAGTTCTTCCTGGATTTTGATTATGAAAAGCAATTAATGTTATGATCAAACATATAAAAGTTTGAAAATGTATAGGAAAATATTGCTTAATATTAGGCCTAATTCATAATGAGATGATTTTGTATTCCTAAGGAAATTATGCCTATTTTTTATTTTATGGACATCTGTTTTAGCTTTTTATACATGAATGCATGATGATGTTTCCTAGAATGTGAGTTTGATTAAGATGCAATATTCTTTAAGGATGGTCTTAGCATAATCTCATTTTCTAGATTTTTTTACTTTAACAAAAATATTTTTGGCATTATTAGAAACATTTATATCAACAAAACCTAAACCATGTTTATCATGGGAAGCCTTTTAAGCTCCTAACTTGAAATTTAACTTTTCTTTTCCTTTTGTGTACGTATACAAAGATTATTTCAGGTCATTGATCTCTTTCTACATTGCCTCATTTTAATTCATCAAATTTGTCTTATCATCATTATTTTTGGCAACATCATTCACACTCTTAGATTCTACCATGTCATTCATATTATTTTGTAACATATCATTTTCTAATGTGCATGCATCTTTAGCTTCTAATGTATCATGCATCTCAATTTTCAACTTCTTGTATTCTAACCAATATACATCCATTCCTATTTTCAAAGATCCATTATAATTCACTAATCTACCATTCTTAACTACACAATCATTCAACTTCATCATAACATTCTTATGCTTTGAAGGAAGTTTCTTCCTTTTCAATCTAAACGTTTCCAAATATTTAACTAAATCATCATTCCCATCATCAATATTAGAGGATTTAGAAGGAAGATAATTTATTATCTCAGAGATTAGATAAAGTAGGAGCCTCTTCCATCAAGGTTATAAAGCATACATTTTAAACTTCTGCCTCTTCCTTTTTCTCATGTTGAACTTCATTAACCTCCTTCTCCTCTTCTTTGGCTTCTTCCACATCATTTCCACCTTCAAAAAGTATGTTATAACTGATGCCAAGTATCATTGGCTGAAGCACATGTAAATACCTTATCAGCTATAGACTTGTCTAATACATCTTGTAAGATATACATGGCCCTTTCATTTAAAGAAATAACTTCATCATCATTTGAAAAAACCATAAAGACCATTTTAAAAAATTTCCCACGAACCAAAATCTTTGCCCATAGGAAATAATTTTATATGAATTTTCCATTCTAAGAAATTGTTTCCATTAAAGAATAGTGGTTTATATACATCTTGCCTCTCTAGACTAAACGAATCATAAAAATGTGCCATAATGAAATTTTCCTCACTAATTTTGTTAGAAATTTTGCAAAAGTGAGACATATAATCTGACACTATTTATATGCCTTATGGTTCCTACAAAGGATTGGATTGTGTTGGGTATTAAAAAATTTTCTACTATGATAAATAATTTAATTCACTTAAACCAAATTTAACTATATTCTTTATGGAATGTCAATGTTTATAAAAAAATAACGAAATTTAATCAGTTATAAGATAAATAGAAGTGCATAAATATAAAGAGGAAAGAAAGAAGGATGACTAAGGATTTATACTAGTTCAAAGATATCCACTTTCTCCTACATCTAGTCCCAAACAAATCAGGTTAAGAGTTTTTAATATAGCCAAATCCAAAAACAATCTTCTTTTTTTAGTGAAGAGTGACCCTTACGACATCTTCTTTCCACAAAGGTGATCAAAATCAATCTTATAAATATCTTCTTTCATTGAAGAGGTGAAGGGAAACCTTATAATTTTACTCAAAGTGTGAAGAGTAACCCACACATAATCTGGCTTTAAATAGGCCAAGATAATCCTTTACAAATCTTCCCTTAAATTAAAACAAAAAATTAAAAAAAACTCTAAATTCAAGCTCTCAAAACCTTAATTTTAATATACATAACTTAGTAATTGTTTGATTAAAATCAATGCAAGAATGGTCTCTTTGTGAAACTTATGCAATAATAATACTTAAAGCATTCCTTAATGCTCATTCAATGACATTCATCACATAAATCAATTCCAATTAACATTTTATGACCAAAAAAATTCAAATCTTATTTATTAAAGGTGAAGAGTAAACAAAAAAAAAATTTTAATTGGCAAAAAGGGTGTTTCTAGCAATAATAACACAACATAGAATTCAATCCCCAATCAACACATAACCATAACTTTAATTATATTTTAATGAAACCTTGACAATAATAATGTATATAAAATTCCCAAAAACTAAAATTAAATATAAAAAATCTCATAAAACCTTAATAAGATAGAAATAAATTGATTGAAGCAACAAAAATGAAGATTAAAGAATCAAAGACCTATATTGAACATAAGAAACATAAAAAATATCAATACAATAGAATTTCAGTTTCAACTTTAAAAACTAACAATTCTAACCTTCTAAAGACATAAAATCATCGTAGTAAACATCCTAGAAGCTTAACCAATCAGTAACAAATAAATTGAAATAATAAAATTGAAACAAGAGCTTAAAGAATGAGATTGAAAAATATAAACCCAAGAAACTCACAAAACTTGATGTTTATGACTTTGGAAGCTCAAATATGATTTAATGAATCATAAAGCTGATAAATAACAAATTAGAACTCTTTTTAAGGATTAAAGAAATATATTATAATGGTTTAGAAACTCAAACATGTATCTGCAACTAAAAAGATACGGATGGGAGATAAAGGAATACGAATACTTGAATATTTTGATGAAGGTGATATAATTTGCTTAAAAAGCTCTAAAACTCACTAAAAAATGATTCTTCATAAAAACAAAAGTTAGGATACCTAGATATAGGGTTCTAAAGGTAAAATAGACATTGGAATTATTTTGTAGCGGTTGAAGAATAGAAATCAATGAGATTACTGCGAAATAGGAAAACATTTATTTCCTAATTTAATGTTCAATCGGTTAAACCACTTCAAATTAATCTTAAACATTCCAAATTTATTTCTTTTGATTTGAAAACATCAAATACAAGTTTTAAAAACATTTTAAAAAGGATGTTTCAATAACTAAGTTGATTCAATTTCTTTAAATTTAAAAGTTGTCCTACTTAGTGAAACTTTATGCAACTTTAAAAGAGCTTGAAAGCTTTTGGCCAATTGCTAGAGAGTAAGGTGCTACTTTAAAAAACCCTTGAATGAATTGGAAATAGGTCTTAGGGGAGAGCTCCATTGAAGTTTATGAGTAAGCAAAGCCAATTGATGAAAAGTGGCTCAAAATAGTAAGTTAGGGATTGTTCATGACAAAATGTTAACCTTTGATTACGAAAGATTGAATGACTTCTTAACTAAGCTTATAAACTCACATTTTTGGTTTAGGTTTTTACTTTTAAGTAATAAAGGTTGTTTGATGATTTTGAAAGATGATACATTTGCTTTAGGACTATTCATTTTGCTCATGGACTTTACAATGTGATTTGGATTGAATTTGAAGGAATATGAAGTGATTTAAGATTGTTTGTGACTTGATATGCTTAATTGGCCATATATCATGTTTTAGGTGCATAATGTTTAAAAACCTAAGGAAATTGGTCCATTGATCATGTTTAATGAATTAAGCAACTTTTCCTGAGCTTTTAAGTCATGTTGAACTTGATGATTGAGTGCTTTACTTGAGGACAAGCAAAAGTTAAGTGTGGGGGAGTTGTTAAGCTATGATTTCAATGCATTTTCCTATCTGTTTTATGCCAAATTAATGTAAAATTGGTCCAATTTGTTGCTAAAGTTCTTAATTATGTTTACAAATGTTTCACATTGTAGTTGGAAGACCAAACATCAAGAAAATATGAAAAAAAGCAAGAAAATGTTAGAAATCAGCAGTTAAATGGCACCTTGCCAACCCATCATTTTACTCAGCTAGGCATCGTTCGACTCACGTTCTAGAGACTTAAATGACACTTAAATACCTCATCGTTTTAGTGTTTTTCAGCTGCCATTTTCGTAGCAGTCACATATTTTTCCACTGCAACTTGCTCTAACTTGTGCTGCAACTTGTCCTAGTTGTTCCTACTTGCAACTAACAAATATAAGAAGACTCAGAGACTAAATTTGTAGAAGTCAGTACTGGATTTGAGAGTGGAATTCAGATCAAACCTCCTTTTCTATCTTCCTTAGGTAATTCTTAGGTTTTCTTTTCGTTTCTCTTTTTTAGCTTCTGTGCTTCAAATTTTAGGTTGTTTTAAGAATTCCTAAGAGTTTGTTAAGTTGATTGGAGGTTTGTTAACACTTTGTATCATCTTTTGGCGAAATCTAAACCCTTCTTTCCCTTATTTCATCTCTTTTATTCATATTTGTGCAAGAACATGAGTTGTCTTGATTTTAATCCAAATTTCTTGTATATTTGTAATGTTTTAAACTAAATTATAGCTTAGGACAAGTTATATGATGTCTTGAGTGAGTATTTATCATAAATTTGGATAATAATCTTTGTTTATGTGAGTGTTTAATGCTTATTATAGGTTGGCCACTAAGAATATGATTGAAGATGGTTTAGGAACCAACAATCTTTACTTAAAACATTGGAAAATTTTGGAAACGACATTGTTTAATCCTTGTATTTGAGAAATCTATCTTGGTTATCATGAGGGCACTAATATTGAATAGAATTTAGGATTAGAACTTCTTTAACTTTAAGCCTAATGCCTATTAATTGATGAAATAACCAAAGATCAATTTATGATGGTTAGAGAAAAGATAATGACTTAACCATAGCTTGTCTTGAATTAGTAAAGGTCTTAGATTAGAGATTCCAACATTTCCTAACTTACTTAAGTCATTTGAATCATAATCCTTAGCAATTTAATCATATAGTAATCCTTAGACAAATTGGAATGTTTTTGGGTTTGTTTTTAGTTTGTCTTGAATCTATCTAACCCTTTATTTTTAAGAGTTCTTGGTTTCATTAGATAATTGTGATCTAATTGCCTTAGTAGTCAACAATAAGCATTCTCTCTATAGGATTGACATTTAGAGTCTTAAATATTCTACTCTTCATTACTTGTGACCAGTACATGATAATTGTGTTTTAGTATGTGTTTTTCTAAGTGTTTTGCATGTGTTTCTTGCATAATAAGTTGTTAGTGTTGTGTTTTAAGATTTATTTTTTGTGTTTTTCTTTAGTATAATTTTAGTTATTGTTTTCTTTGTGTTTAGTATTAATTTAGAGTAAGGTTTGTTTATTGAAATTTTATGTTTTCTGTTTTTATTATTATTTAATTATTAATGTTAGGTTAGAATTCAATCTTATTGGTGCATTTATTTATTGTATAGGTAAATTAAATTTAAAAATTAAATTTGAAAAGAAAAAAAAGAAAAAATAGTAGAGCCCACGCCCTAAACTGCAGCCCAGCCTGCCTCCTAGAGAGAGCTCCCACCAAACCTCGCCCGTAGTGCAGCCCAGTGCCCCAGCAACCCATGCCTAGCAACAGAAGCCCACAACCCTCCTGGCCCTAAGACCTAAAACCTAGACAGAAATAAGGAGTTCAGCAAACGGAATTAAAAAAAAAAGAGACGACAATAGACAAAGGAGAAGCAAGGGGCGAGACAGACCAGAAAATGAATGAAGAGGGAGCGCCAAAAACAAGAAGAAAGAGAATAGCACAGGCGTGGTCATAAAGAACAGAAGAGTGCAGCTGCAGAAAGAAGAGAAAAAGAGACAAGCTTCAAGCTACTCACAAACACCAAAACTTCAGTGCATCAAGTTCTATATTTTTATTTTCAGATTTCTTTTAATTTCATTTTGCTTTTATTTTATTAAGTTTTACATTTTCAAGAATATAGACTTGATTGAACTAATTTTAATTATTATGTGTGGCTAAAATATTTTTAGGATTTGTTGTTTGAATTAATTGGGATCCTTTGGTTATTAATTTAATTTTAGAAATATTTGTGTTACTTATTGTGTATAAACACTACAATAAATCAAGAGACTGAGTTGGGTAATTTGTGTTAGATGTACAACGAGAGTTGTCATTTAATAGACTTATAGACAACAAGGTATTGATTTATTATGAAGAGATTTCGATAAATTAATATACTGCATATAGGATAGCTTCATATCTAGTTAAATGTTTAGGAAAGGCTTTGTACGTCGAGAGATCCTAAAGTTAATCCTAAATTTATTTAACTAGTGACATTTAGTTGCACCTTGAGAGAGGGTAACTCAAATATTAGGAAATCTTAGGCTAAATATAAATTAGATTAATTACACCAAGGGGAAACAAATAAAGATAATGACAAATCCTATTTTTAAAGCTTGATTTTCTCTGAATTTTCAGTTTATTGTGTTGCGATTGGTTGTGTTGCTCGCTTCTACTTCGAAATTTTTTAGCATCTCTTTAATTTATGTTTTTAAATCGATTTCTTGAACAAAGTGTAAACCAAATTGATATACTTGCGGTTTTGAGCATAAAACAAATAGTTGTAAGTTTTACGACTAACTAATCATACTCAACAAGTTTTTGACACTGTTGCCGGGGATTGTTTTGTTTAGCATCTTGTTTAGTTTAGTTAACTTTGATTTAAGAGTTTTTGATACTTTTCTTTGTGTGTTTTCAGGTGTATAAGCACAAGGAATACAAAATGGTCTAACGAGCTTAGTAATGTAAGGATTTGAGCAACAAGAGGCGATGATTCCGTCTGACACGGTGACAGCTCTTCAAATATAACTTTTATCCATTAGCATTCAACTGAGCAACTTACAAGGAACATCTTCCTCTTTTATTAAACTTGTGCAGTTTTAATGTGATTTATGTGGACAGGACAACAATGATACAAATGATTGCTTTTTGATGGAGTCATGGAGATTTGAGAAACCAAGAGATAACAACCTTTATTCCAATGACTATAATTCGAGGTGGCAACAACACCCATATTTTTCTTGGAATGTTAACAATGTAGGTTACCAAGAAAGCGTCCAAGAACCTCCCAACTGCCAACAAGATCCCTTTGACACTTGGGGGAGTAGGTTGGAGAGCAAGATGGACTAGATGATAGATCTGTTGGACTCTCAGTTTGCAAGGATAGAGGAACATCAAAAGAAGATGGAAGAGAATCAGAAGCAAATGGAGGACAAGTTTGATCAAATTACCCATAACCACGCATCATTCATCCATAGCTTGGAGATGCAAGTAGGTAACCTAGCAAATACTTTCTTTTCTAACAATGCAAGTATCCTACCAAGCCATCCCGAAGTAAATCCAAGGGAGCAAATTCAAGCCATTACAGTTTTCATGGAAAAGAAAGAATAGGATACAATGGAGGAGGCTTAATGCTCAAAAGAGGAGATCTAAGATGAAGTGGAATAGAAGGAAGAAGATGAGGAAGAATTACCTAATGTTAACTTTGAGAACGAGTAGTTGTCAAGTATCAAGCAGGATGAAGAGTCTCCATATTTATTGTCTACACAATTGCAGAGACCATCTTGCGAGAAAGGCGATGCCCAGAAAGGAGAGTGGACATTAGAGTTCGATGATGAAGCAGTTAGATTCCACTATCTTGAAGCTTTAGAGCATTGTGCTGATTGGGAGCCTACTTAGAGGGAAGTTGCTTCAAACTATTTACAGAGTTTGAGCATGCTACCTGTTGGGCTTAAACATCCATTTGACAATGGATAGTACAGATATGCCAAGGGTCAAGCTAATGAACTTAAATTAGCATTTTTTAAAATTTTTTTGTTTTTGTATTTAGTGTTGTTTTTCTTTGAGATGATCTTATTTAGTTTGCTGTTGAGTTTGTTTGATCTTTAGCTTGTTTAGGGAACTTAGTGAACCTTGAAGGTTTGTTGTACGTCCAAGCTTATTGGAGTATCAAAGAAAGAGTGGAAGAAGATTTCCTACACCTTAGATTAACGGACACCAAAATAAGCCTTTCTAACCCTTAGTCTCATTGTGTTGTTGTTATTGTTGTGTGCTGGTTGAGTTCTGATGTTCTAATTTCCACATTAAGGACAATGTTTTATTTAAGTGTAGTGACCCGATTCCTATATATATAAAAATTCCCTGTTTAGAGAGTTATTTTACAAGTATAATTGTGACTTGCATTTAATCTACATACTTACATTGTGATTTGGAATAATGGTAAAGGTGTTAGATGCATTTAGTTGATAATTTTTTGGTATACGTGATTCTGGGATACTTATTGTGTAAATGTGAATTTATTTGTGTCTTAACTTATGAATTTGTGATTTGAAATGATTAAATGAGTGAAAAGTAAGGGAATACTAAACTTGGTATCATGTTATACCATGTATGGTTGGATATGTTATACATATATCTACAACTTTCATGAAGGAATCGAATTTGATTCATGTCACTAAGGAGTTTGAAAATTGGTTTGAAGTTGAGTTCTAGTTGCTATTTATGTTTGAGAGTAGTTTGTAGTATTTTAGGTATAACTTTCGAAATAATGAACCAAATTGTCTCAACTTGATTTCGTTAGAAACCTAAGACATATAGGAACATTTGTTTAGAAGAAAATTTTGACCAAAAACCTCCTTTTTTAATGTCAAATGGGCCATACAAAACTAACCTCAAAATCTGTCCTGAAAAACAAACAACAACTGTTTGAAGATAGATCGAAATTAATCTTGCTCTTTTGATATATTTTCCATATCTTTAGAGGCTGAATTTGAAGAAACCTAAAGAATAAAAGTGGTAGATATAGGTCTTATCTTAACCTCAATGAAAAATGCTTATGAAAAGAGTGACTAAATCTCAAGTTATGCTTGTTTTCCTAATACTGCCCGTGATAGACTCCTGTGCAGGACGAAATTCTAAGTTCAATCTTTCGATCTAGTTTACATATCCTTAGAGCACGAATTTGAAGAAACCCAAAGAATAAAATTTTTTAGATATAGGTCTTAGCGTGACCTCAGTGAAAACTGCTTGATAAAAAAGTTACTATAACTCAAGTTATGCTTATTTTTCTAGTACTGCCTGTGATAGACTCCTGTCCAGAGTGAAATTCTAATTTTATTTTTTCGAGCTATTTTACATATCTTTAAAGAATGAATTTGCAGAAACTCAAAGAATAAACATTGTAGATATGGGTATTATCTTAATTTTAGTGAAAATGGCTTGATAAAAAAGTCACTGTAACTTGAGTTATGATTGTTTTTCTAGTACTGCCTGTGCAGGAACCATACATTTTTTGGTGTGCTCTTGAATGAATGAACTCCAAAGACTAATGTATAATGATTTGGATATGGGTTTTTGTGAATTGATAATTTCTGAGATGATATTGTGTTAATTCCATACCATAAAGTGTCCGAGGAGTTTGATAGTTGAGATCGTGTTGGAAGTGTTTTCTATTTGTGTAAATCAAATAATTTTGAAATGATTTTGTTTTGTTTTAATACTGTTAAGTCCTTGTCGTGGGTATATAGGCACGCCTATAAGGGTCTGCAGCTGCTCCTGTGACACTTTAGTGTCTCCTGTTACTAACATTTTGGTGTCTCCTGTTACTGACACTTCGATGTCTCCTGTTATTGAGACATATATCTCTCCTATTCTGTGATACCGATCATGGTATCTCCTGAATTAGTCCCGTTACCCACTTCTGTATAAAGGATTAACAGGCTAACATGTTTTATATTCTGTTCTCTGCTTAGTTTGATATAACTAAACTTTATTCTGAAATAAATAAACTCTGTTCCGATATCATATTCAATTCTGCTATTGGTGAGTTTTGGTCTGAAGCAAATGTATAATTTGTTCTGATATGCTATCTTTTCTTTTGAGTTGCATGATATTTTAGTTTGATTTGAAAATGGATAAGTAAGTACTACATATGACATTTGGATTGTTTTTGAAGATGTGACTGTTTGGATAACTGTTTGTAATAGTTGTCAGCTTATACTCTGTTTAGTTTATTCCCCACTAAGCTTTATACTTAGTACGATGATTTTGCCCCGTGTAAGTTCAGATATGTGGATTTGAAATATGGGACAATAACAACCGCAAGCGCCAACAAAGAATATGTTTTGTTTGGGAATATATATTTGAGTTGTATGTCATAATATGATACATGATGTTTTTTTTACCAGTTTATAAATATTGTAATATACAGATATGCATTACTTTGTTTAAAAGTTTGGAATGTAATAAATTTAATTCAGATAAATTAAATATGCATGTCTAGTTGTTGTTTGAATTAAGGTAATGTTATGTATTATTTTGATATTTTTTAGTCCTATCTTAGGTAATTTTAAGGGGTATGTGGGTGTTACATTGATGCCTCAAACAGAGAAGCTTCTTCATCCTTTTTCTCCTTTATTTATATATTTTCATGTATTTTTCTTTTTGTGACTACATTAAAGACAATGTAGATTAAGTATGGGGGGAGAGGACTTTGATTGTTTGTGTGATTGTGTGTTTTGTTTTTTACTGTTTCTTTATTCATTTTCATTTTTATTTTTATATCTTCTTTCTTGTCTTTTAATATGCATGTGATGTATGTTAAATCATGAAACTCTATCTTAATAGTTGGAATGAGACTAAATTGTGTGCTTAAAATTGAATTAGACTAAGCATAAAAGGTGAATCACACTGATTGATTAAAGTAGTCGATTACATAAACCTACTCAAAAATTGATACTTGAGTGATTAGGTAATGTATAAAAATATATTAGATTTTCAATTGAGCTTATATAAGGAAATTGGGCCTATTTGACTCCATTAAAAAGTTATTTCATTTCTTTGTGTGTAATTATATTCTAAGGTGAATTTTTATCTATAACTTGCTTAGAACCGACTTGAGATCACTTCTATACATGTGTGCATAAAAATGATAAAGACCATATTTTATTTTAACCCTTTAGCTTAAAAAGCCAACCAAATTCAATATCCCTCGTTAAACCTTTTAAGCTGAACCCTTTTTCTTAATAAACTCATAATAAACGCCTAAAACCTCTTATATCCTCACTCATCATAATTGTAAGTAGGCATTCCAACCATAATTTATCTCAAACTTATTTGGAGATATGAAAAGAAAAAAAAAGAAAACAACAAAAAAATAACAAAAAAGAAAAAA
>JAOXYD010030582.1:0-14161 GCA_028565735.1 Pinacopodium congolense | reverse complement strand
GTTTCTTCACATCTCTTTAGCACCTTCTTAAGATTTTCCAAACATGCATCAAAGGATATACCAAATACAGAAAAATCATCCATGAACACTTCAATGCATGACTCAATCATATCCGCAAAGGTGGCTATCATATAGCGTTGAAAGTAGTAGAGGCATTACACAAGACAAAAGGCATGTGACGATAAGCAAAGGTGCCATATGGACATATAAAGGTTATCTTTTCCTGGTCCTCCGGGGCAACGAGAATTTGCAAGTAACCGCTATATCCATCTAAAGTACAATGAAAGATATGCCTAGCTAACCTCTCTATTACTTGATCAATGAAGGGTAAAGGAAAGTGATCATTTCTAGTGACATCATTCAAAAATCAATCAACTTAGATTCATCTAGATAATTAACATTAATTAATTTATATTATGCTCAAATTCCTAAGGAGATGATACTCAATTTCTTACCGTTTTATACTACTTGTTAATAAGATGCACTTGCCTTTGGTTGATCTAGGATTAGGTTGATTAGAAATTAGAGTTTAGTTAGATCATAAAATTTATCATCAAATAATCATTCTAAACATTCTTACAAGTGTTCTTAAGCATTCAAAGCTAAGTTTTGCGAGTTTTTGTGGTGCATTCTTGTGTAAGGCATTTTAAGAGTTTTTTTTTTCCATTCATTTCTAGGGAACCTCTTTTATAAAACAAAGTGAGTCTAACAGAAATATTTTCAAGAGTTGTTTGTGAAAATAGAGGTTATTCTTAGCCTAAGGAAAAATAAAATAATGGAAATAAAAAAAACTCTAGAGAATCTCTTTTATACAACAAAGTGAGTCTAGCGAAAATATTTTCAAGAGTTGTTTGTTGAAAATAGAGGTTATTCTTAGCCTAAGGAAAAAGAAATGAATGGAAACCAAAAACTCAAGAGAACCTATTTTATACAACAAAGTGAGTCTAGCGGAAATATTTTCAAGAGTTGTTTATGAAAAATAGAGGTTATTCTTATCTTAAGTAAAAAGAAGAAGGAAGGTTATCTTTTAGCCACAAAAGGAAATTGTATTATTTAACGTTATAGTTTTTTACTATAGTGAAAAATCTCAACATGGTTTTATTGAGGATTAGATGCAAAAGAAAGTGTATAGCTCCAAACTAGTATAAATAGTTTTTGTCCTTCTTCCTTCTCCTCTAACTTTCAAGCATTTAATTTATTAGTTTGTTTATAATTAATTCATTGCTTATTCTTGATTAAATGCTCATTGCTTTTTCTTAATTAAGTGCTTTAGTTTTTAAAATTGGTTAATTTAGTAAGATTGTTAACTTAGAAATGTTTATTGCCCCTAATTCACCCCCTTTAGGTTCCAAACTAGGACTAATAATTGGTATCAAAACTTAGATCTCACATAGTAAAAATTCTAGTACATTTGTGAGAAAAGATTACTATGGAAAACTTGAACTCTTTTGCTCGCTCATCCAGCCTTGAATGTTAACATTCACATAGAGTACCATACTAATGGAAATGATTACTTGTATTTGACATATTTTATAAATCACACATGAAGGCATTAACCAAGTTAAAGAAAGTAAAGTAAGCATGTTGATCCTCAATATGAATTATTCCATATGTTGTAAGATGAATTCGTATCTGATATGTATACTTGCTTTATCGATATTTTAAATGCCTTAAAAAGGTTTAGGTAAGACATATACAAATGTTGATCTTGTTAGGAAAATTTTAAGGTCCATGCCAAAAAAGTGGGAGGCTAAAGTCATGGCAATACAAAGATCCCAATGTGCTTCCCCTCAATGAATTTATAAGATCACTTTGACATACTAAATGAGATTAAAGGAGATATAAGAAGATGATAAGATGCCTAAAAAGAAGAACATCATGTTCAAAGTAAAAAAGAAATAGGAGAGTGAAAATAAATAATTCTCGTATAGGAACAAAGAAGAAAAAATACTTGTGCTCATCACAAAAGGCCTAAAGAAGCTTATATAAAGGAAGGCTCCCATCCCTAGGAAAGAAGGTAATTCCTCTTTTAAAAATAAATTTACTAACATAATATGTTTCAAATGTAGTGAAAAAAGGTCAAGGTCCCGTTGCCCACATCTCCAAGAAGACGAAGAGAAAGAAAAGAAAGGAAGGAAAAGAAGGAGGCGAAAAAAAGAAATCATTAAAGGTAGTATGGACTGAATCAAATGATTTTGAAAAAGAAAAAGTTCATAGTCTATTTTATAGCACATGCCGAGGTAAGCTCCTCTCACTCTCATAATAATGAAAATGAATGCGAAGTTAAATACACATATGAAGAATTACTAGAGTATGTGGAATATTTGTATAAGAAAAATAATATGTTGCATGATAAACATAAGGATTTTTTAACATTGTTAGATGAGTATAAATTAGAAAATGAAGGACTTAGGCAAGACTTAGACTCAATCAAAAAAGATAATGATGGATTAGTGAATGCAATTCCAACCTTAAAAAAAGAAATTGAGACTCTTAAAGAATCCCTTACAAAATTTACGAAAAGAAACGAGAAATTAGAAAAATGCGAAGTGCTCAAAATATAGGAAATAATAAATATGGTTTATGCTATATTAATGAAAATAGATCATCTACTAGCAAGACAGTTTTTATAAAAGGAAAGAATTTAGAAGATGAATATGCACCTTAGACTAATGTAAAAAATGCATCTATAAGTAGATCATAACTTAGGCATTTTGCATATATGTATACTCCAAAACATTAGAGTTTTCTGCAACATCAATTTAACGATAGAAAAATTTTTCTCTCAACATAGGCAAAACTTTCAAAAAAGATTTTATAATGGATTTAACCCTAGAAATGATCATAGGAATGCACGCTAGTATGGGCTTATTATCAAAACTCAATTCCAAGTAACTCATTAAGGAGCTACCAAGTATACGGTATGAAAAGGACAAAATATGTTAAGCATGTCAAATGGAAAAATAGGTAAGGAGTTCGTTTCCAAGCAAGAAATCAGTAACAACTTCAAAACCCCTTGAAATTATATATACATTTTTTTTTTGGTCCTATTAGAGCATCTAGTTTAGAAGGTAAATCATATGCATTCATTGTTGTGGATGCTTTTAGTAGATTTATATGGTTGATATTTTTAAGTACTAAGGATGGATGTTTTAAATTATTTGTGAGTTTTGCTAAGAAATATAAAATTAAAGAAGCATGTCTATTGTATCTATTAGAATTGATCATAGTAGAGAATTTAATAATGAATTGTTTGAATCTTTTTGTGATAATCATGACATTTAGCATAACTTTTCAATTCATAAGACTCTACAACAAAATAGTGTAGTAGAAAGGAAAAATAGAACTTTACAATATATGGATAGAATTATAATTAATAAATATGAATTACTTAAGTACTTTTTGACCGAAACCATAGCATGTACATGTCATATAATTAATAGAGTTAATATTAGACATAAAATGGATCAAATTAGGCATAAAATGAATAAAATCCCTTATGAAATTTGGAAAGGTAAGAAAATAAAAATTAGTCATTTTAGAGTCTTTGGCTATAATAACTTGATTTACATGCCTATTATTCTATCTTTATTACTTTTCAAGTTTATTTTATTTCAACTTATTCTATATATTGATTATTAAATTGATTAAAATTTCTCATTTTTATTAAAAGAATACTTTTAGGTGTTAAAAGACTTAAAAAAATTTGAAGTTTAATTCATTGCTCCCTTTTTAAATGCCATTTAGGAACCAATAAATAGTATTAGAGTTAGATCTTATATAGGATATAATTTTAATGAATTAGTAAGTAAGATTATTAAATAACATACATTAACTCATCAAATAGTATAGAAGGCAAAACACAAGTAAAGCACTATATTTTGATGTAAATAATTACTCATATTAGAAGACTAGGATAAGATGCTTTCTAATAACTAATATTGTTAAATTACAAAAAATAGTCTTTCAAGAAACCCTATACTTACAAAATTTATAGGAAATAAAAAAATACTGAAATTTAATGATGAATAGGATACCAATGACAATATATATATATATATATATATCTAATGGTTGGTTTTTATAAATACAAATTCATTCAAATTAATTTCAAATTGATGTTCTTTTAAGCACAATTTTCTTAATTCAATTTCAAACCAACACTAATGGCAAGTGCACCAATCACAAGTAATAAGTGGAAGTAAATTTAAGATCCAAGTATCTATCCTACGAGGATGCTTTTCTAAAATGCAAGTACTAGGGAAAATTTGGTCACAATTATCTAGAGAATCCTAATTGAATGCAAACATAAACTAAAATTACTAATTAAACTTAAAAGCTCAAGTTATGCAGAATAACTTAATTAAATAAAAGAAGTTGTCTTAATAGATAAAATTGGTTAGGAATTTGTTCTTCAATGACCCGAATGGCTTAAGGAACTCATTCTAGGATCACTTCCCTCAATCTAACCAATGTTATGGTTAAGACAGGGCATAATCTCTAAATACTTAAGTTGGAGTTTAGTTATTTCACAATCTTAAGCATAAGGTTTTAAAACCAAGAAGTTTAATCTAAAAATTCCAATTTTCAGATTATGACCCTCAAGATAAATCAAAGTTTGGTTATTCAATGATTTAAATCAGGTTGCTTAAGGATTTTTCTAATAAATTAGGTAGATTTCTCGAATCCTAAATTATTTCTTAACTTTATCTTACATGTTTAGTGTAAAACAAGCATTAATCCCTTCTAAAAGAAAAGAAAAATCCTTAATCTCATATGGAAACATATTTAGCACATGCTCAGGTCATTCCAGAAACAAATCCTAATAAAGACAGGTTCAACAACTCATTTCAAGAAAGAAACAAATCAAACTCACAATATTAAACATACTCTTGCATAAATGATAAAGAAAGGTGAATTTAATAGCTTAAAATCAGTTAAAGTGCACTAATATCTGGCTCTAAACACATAATCAAGGTTGAATCATGTATGTTGAGCTTCAAAAACTCTAAAATACAACTCAGATCTGTAAAATAAGGTGAAAAACATGAAGAGAAAGAGAAAATAACCCTAAGCTTCTCCTAAACTTCTCTCAATCTGATTTCTCTCTCAAATCCATATTTTTATCTATCCAACTCTTGCACAAATGGGTTCTCTGAGCTCTTATATGTGTCAACTACAAGTGGAGAGTAACTAGGGCAAGTTATAATAAGTAGAGAAGGAGATCCAGCTAGAAAAGTGTCGTCTGCTATTTAAACGGCTCTTAAAAGGAGTCAAACGGCGCCTGTTGAGCACCGTTGTCTTAGTCTCTGATGCGGGGATAGAATAGCATCTGGCAGGTTTAAACTACGTTTCTCAAGACTTGCCGTTCTACTCCAAAATTTTGAATTCCAGCAGTCTTTCTTAGATTTTCTTAAATAAATCGGCTCCAATTGCAATGTTCATCAATCAAACATATATTAAGCCTATAAAAATCAAATGTAAGAAATTATACAGCAATTTGGCTTCAAATGGAAGCAAATATATCATAAAACTCAAGTCTATCAACTCCCCCATACTTAGATTTTTCTTTTCCTCAAGCAAATTAATCTATCCTTAGTTTCCAAACAACATATAATCTTAAGAAAAATAATCCCTATCAATTAACAAAAACCATTGAAAAGAATTCCCTTATACTTTAATCAATATGGCAAAGTAAAAGGTTATATATTTGATTCATCCAATCAAGTCTCAATTGAAATTTATTTACTTAATTCTTCTTTCAACTTATCCTAAGATCATAATTCCATTCCAATCATAAATTGATTATAAACCAAGCAAAAAATAACAAAAATGAACATAAATTCTAATCCTTAAGCCTAATCACTAAAAAGAAAAAGCAAGTAGGCCTGACTTAAGTTGAGAAGCCACTCAATCTTTCGTACTCAAAGGTGAATAGTTTATGGTGAAAAAACCATGGCTTACCAAATTAGGCCACCTTTCATCAATCGGCTTTTTGCACCACTCATAACCTCTAACTAATTGGTTAGAAGTCAGCGGAGTGAATGAAATAAATGCCCACTTTTCACGCTTGTTTGTTTTTCTTTTCTTTTTCCTTCTTTTAATTTTTCCTCTCATTTTTCTTTTCTTTTCTTTCTTTTTCCACTTTTTTCTCATATTTTCTTTGCATTTTTCTAATTTTTTCTTTTGTTTTGAAAGAGGATAATGAAATTGCATCAAAGATGAAACATTTAGCTTCGAAAGATTCAATTTAGAATTGGAATGTCATAGTAAATCAATAAGAACTTACTTGTCAAAAGCATGAAATAAATTAAGATCTAAAGCTCATCAATCATCAAAATCAAAAGGATAACATCTTATTCTATCAAAAGAGTGAAATTTAAAAGGAAAACCTGCCAATGATAGGATTAAGATCAAAAAAATTTTACAAAACATTATAGTTGGAAAAAGATTATAAAAAGATAAACTTATAGACAAGTAAAAAAAAGCATGAAATAATAGTACCTCCCCCACACTTAAAATAAACATTGGCCTTCCAATGTTATAAAATTGAAATGATAAACAGAATGCAGGAAAAAAAGGATAGAGAACACCATAATAATGATGGCCACTCTAAGAAATTTTGACTTGAATGAGAAGGGCATAATGCGACTATTGATAACAACAGCTGACAAAATATAAGAACTATGAAAGCACAAAAGCAACATATAATAAAAGAATACTCCATAACATAAATATAGCAATAATGTACCCAAAAGGGAGCATACATCCAAAGAACGAAAGAACTAAAAACAACAAAAAAGGAAATACATGAAAGCAAAGCAGATAGGGTCATCCAAAAACAAAAAACCCTATCAAAAGGACTAGCATAGAACAAAAAAGGTTAGCCTAAAAGCTAAAAGAAACAACCTAACTTGGAGGAGGCAATCGGTAACGAACAAAATCCTAAAGAGCTGAAATCTTACTTTGAACTGTCCTGACATGCTAAAAAACATCTTCAACACGAGAGAAGAGAACATCATACTGGGATTCTATATAAGAAAAACATTGTTCAATACGATCCAGCTGATCCGAAGAATAGGGCATAGCAGCAGGTCTGCTAATGGCTGGAGGAAATGGTCTCTAGACTGAAGGAAGAACATTGAGAGCAAGCAAAATAGCTTCTGAAGAAGCTTCATCCATGCCTTTAGCCATATCTTCAACTAGAATAGGTGGAGGAGGAGGCTCATGATCATCATCAACGCGTTCACCCCCCTAAAGTGGCTGCCATGTCAGATTACGTCAAACACCTTCGACCTTAGCTTAATGTGGGTATAGGCTGAACAGTCGTCTGACCCTCAAATGAAACACCAGCCTCGATAAGCACCTTAGTGATTAAAGCTGGAAAATAGAAATTCTTGGTGGCATGCTTCGACCGAACCACATTCCTCATACTCTGAAGAATGAATGAAGTTAGTGGAAAACCCTTGATGGCTCCTAAACCATCATAAAGCTTATGTAAAAGGTAGATATCATCATAGCTTATTTCATTCAGCCCACTAGCACGAGGCAGAATATTTGAACTAATGATGGCTACAATAATCTGCCTCTACACAAATAACTAATATATTGGAAAATAATCCTTGTTAGGAGGCCGAATTAATCCCAAAGCAACACGGGCAATCTCAAAAGAAAATGTAGGATCAGACTCGACATCATCCCTATGAATTCTGTCCACTCGGTGATCATAAGACTCACTAACATCTGGCACATTGAGTAGACGAGAAAGCGAAGCACATGTGAGGTTAATAGGCACCCCTCTGATAGTAGATTAGATATCGAGAAGGTCATTAGCATCCTTCTCTTCAATATTAACATAGAACTCACATATGAGGATAGGATAATACGGGCCAACCAAAACCAAAACAGGATCCCATTTCATCAAACGAAATACAATATTGACTTGAAATTCAGCATCCAAAGCAGGAGCTAGAGATTTCTCATCTATGAATTTGTTTGGTAGATATAGGTCATACCAATATAAATTTTCTTGGCTTGTGAAGTGAGAAACATCTCTAGCAGCCCTCTTTCTTAAACTAAAAGCTCCTTGAAACTGTCTAAGAGGTATAGTGGACCTAAATAAAACAAATTAAGCACAAACTGAGTAAAGAACTCTAAATCATGCGAAAATCGATGAATATTGCTAAAACATGGGCTAGTTGTTTAAAATTAGACCTCGTAAATGTATATGAAGCAATAATAGGCCTAAATTAACCAATAAAAACTTGAATTCAAGCTAAAAATTGTGACCCGTATGAAAAGACTAAAATGTCCCTAGTCAGAAAAATGATCAAATTTTTACAAAAAGATTATGATATAAAAATGGTACCAAAATTTATACAATACTCTAAGGAATCCAATGGTACCAAAATTATAATAAGATACTCTCAAAATCATCACCAAAATTCAAAAAGAAAATTTAGAGGAATAGTACCTTCAGACAGAAAAGCACAATTTTGGGACAAAAAGAGGTTATTAATGCATGAAATAACCCAAGAATTAGGTAGAGCTAGGAATTTCTGAGATTTTGACACCTAAATCGTTAAATTTGATGAACAATTGAGTGAGCAATGAGGGATGTAGAGCAAAAGGAGCATTTTCACCTAGAGAGGCAAAGAGAGAAGAGGTCTGCACTATTCAGCCAAAACTGCGTCGTTTTCTGGCCTTTACAGGACTAAAACGGTGACCTATAAAAAGTTAAATGGAGTCGTTCTACTCCCACCGTTTAAGTCTTCAGAAAGCAGAATGACGGATTCCAGCAGAACAGCCCGTCGTTTAAGTGTTGCATTTTACTCTTGAAATTGAGCTCCAACACAGATTTTTAGCTCCAATTCATGTCTAAATGACCCCAAATCAATACCACACAAAGATTAAATGATTTTCTAGCTAAATAACTTAAAATCTAGCTAAGAAAACATCAAATTTTAGCACAAAAGAGTTAGTTAGGTTAAGGATTTTAATAGAAAACCAAAAAACTAAAAAGAGATAAATAAAAAAAAGAGCTAAGGACTAAATTCGAAAAAACTTAAACAACTAAAAAAAATTAAAAGACTAAGAATTGAATTTTTACACAAGAAAATAGCAAAACCTAAGACAAAAGATTAGAAAAAAGAGAAAATATTTAAAAGAAAAACTAAAGCAATTTAACTATAAAGGCTTTAAACAAAGACACTTAAACAAACTAAAACAAGTAAAAGAAAATCAAAAGAAGACTGAAAAGAAAATAGAATTAAATAGAAAAGCAAAAGACTAACACTAAAATAAAAGAACAATACAAGAACCTAACTAAAAAAACCTAGAAAAAGAAAGAAATGAAAACTAAAACAACTAAAAAGAAGAACTAAAACAATCTAACCTAATAAAATTCACAAATTAAAAAACCTAAGAGGGGTTAAAAAGAGTAAGAACCTCATATTGATCATTGATCCTATTAGGTACATAAATCTTGGCTCTTTTCCAATAACTTTAAAATATGATTGTCCATTTGATACTTCAATGGTATCATAAGGATAAATATTAAGCACATTGTAAGGGTCAGTCCATCTGGACCGCAACTTACGATGAAATAGCTTCAAACGAGAGTTAGAGACCAGAACTTTGTCGGCAATTTGAAAGTCACGAGGAACAATATTCCAATCATACCATTTCTTTGTTCGTTCTTTATATAACTTGACATTTTCATAAGCATTAAGACGAAATTCATTTAATTCATTAAATTGCAATAATCTTTTTTCGTCAACTTTACATTAAAATTCAAGAAATAGATCGCCCAAAATACCTTTTGCTCCAGTTCCATAGGTAAATAATTTACGATACACTAAGCGATATGGAGACATATCAATGGGCGTCTTGAAAGCAATACGATACGCTCATAATGCATCATCTAATTTCAAAGACCAATCTTTTCTAAATGCATTTACGGTCTTTCCTAAGATCCTTTTAATTTCTATATTAGAAATTCCACTTGACTGTTTGTTTGTGGATGATAGGGGATGGTAACTTTATGGTTTACACCATATTTGGATAGGAGGGATTCAAATTGTCAATTACAAAAGTGAGATACTCCATCACTAATTATAGCTTGGGGCATACCAAATCTTATAAAAATGTTATTCTTGAGGAATTTTACCACTTCTCGGGCATCCTTAATAGGTAAGGCAATTGCTTTCACCCATTTACTCATATAATCGACTGCGACTAGAATATATTGATTGGCAAATGATTTAGGGAATGGACCTATAAAATCAATGCCCAAGACATCAAAAATCTTGCAGACTAAAATGTTATTTAATGGCATTTCTTGTCTTCTAGAAATGTTTCTTGTTCTTTGGCATTTATCATAAGATTTTACAAAGTTAAATGCATCCTTGAATAATGTGAGCTAATAAAATCTTGATTCTAGAACCTTATGTGCAATTCTAACTGGCTTGAAGTGTCTTCCAATTTCCCTTCAATGACAGTGAGTTAAAATAGGAAGCACTTCATCATTAAGCACACATTTTCTTATAATGCCATCACCATATATCTTGCACAAGAATGGATCATACCAAAGAAATTTCTTTATATCAGAAAGAAACTTCTTTCGTTGCTGATAAGAAAAATCATAAGGAATAACCTTGTCAACTAGATAATTGACATAATCAACATACCATGGCAAGTCATTTCTTTAATGTTATGTTCACCACCTTTTTCCATAATGTTCTCAGTCAATCTAAACAAATGACCAGCGAAAAAATTCTCAGCATCTTTTTCATCTTTGATTGTGATATCAAATTCTTACAGCAATAAAACCATCTGATCAACCTCGGCTTTGCATCAAGTTTGGTCATTAAATACTTTAATGTCGCATGATTAGTGTATACTATTACCTTTGAAAAAATCAAATAGGAACAAAATTTGTCAAATGTAAAGATAACAACGAGCATTTCCTTCTCAATCATGGTATAGTTCTTTTAGGCATCGTTTAATGTCCTACTTTCACAATAAATAGGATGAAATATCTTATCCTTTCTTTACCCAATAACTACACCAATGGCAAAGTCGCTTGCATCACACATTAATTTGAACGGAAGAGATCAATCTGGTGAGACTAAAATTAGTGCGCTTGTAAGCTTAGACTTTAAAATCTTGAAGAGTGCATACACTTCTCATCAAAATTAAACGTTATATCCTTGGTGAAAAGATTAGTAAGGGGATTAGAGATTTTAGAAAAATCCTTTATAGACCTCCTGTAGAATCCATCATGACCCAAGAAACTTCTAATTACTCAAACTGAATTTAAAGGTGGGAGGTGAGAAATGACCTCTATCTTTGTTGGATCTACTTCTATATCCTTACTGGGTATCTTATGATCCAGTACTATACACTCTTGTACCATGAAGTGACATTTTTCCCAATTCAGAACTAAATTCATCTATTCACACGTCTTAAACACCTTATCAAGATTTTCTAGACAATAATCAAAAGACATTCCAAACACAACAAAATCATCTATGAAAACCTCAATGCACGACTCAATAATATCAGTAAAATAGCTATCATGCAACGTTGAAAAGTGACAAGGGCATTGCATAATCTAAAAGGCATTTGCTTATATGCAAATATTCCCTAAGGAAAAGTGAATGTTGTTTTCTTTTAGTCCTTTAGGGCAACTGGGATTTGTAAATATCCACTATACCCATCCAATGCACAATGAAAATTGTGCCCTGCTAATCTCTCTATGACTTAATTAAGAAAAGGAAGTGGGAAATAGTCTTTCTTAGTGGTATCATTCAATTTTTGATAGTCAACGCACATACGCCAACCAGTGACCTTCCTTATTGCTATTTGCTTATTTTGATCATTCTGAATCACCATAATGCCTCCCTTCTTTGGCACTACTTGCACTAGACTAACTCAAGATAAATCAAATATTGGATAAATTATTCCGGTATCTAGCAATGTTATCACTTCGTTCTTAACAATTTTCTTCATGTTTGGGTTTAGCCTATGCTGCAGTTGAACAAAATACTTACTACATCTTCCATAAATATCTTATATGTGCAAATAGAAGGGATCAATCCCTTAATATCCGAAATTGTCCAACCTATAGCCTTAATATGCTCTCTCAACACCCTTAATAACTTATCTTCTATGCTATCATCTAAAGATGATGAAATAATCACTGGAAATTGTGATGGGGGCTCTAAAATGCATACTTTAGATGAGTAAAAAGAGGCTTTAGTTCTAACTCAAGTGGCTTCTCTATTGACAGCTTTGGTAAAGGCTTTATAGGCCTCTCCAAAGTCTTAATTCTTTTCAAAGGATGTCATCCTAAAGAGAGCTTCCTTACATCTAGAGCTTCTAAAACTTCAGCTACTTCATTGTCATTTGGATCTATTGACTAAGAATGAATCAATACTTTTTGCAAGGAATCCGAACACAACTCAAATGAAGGAACACTTAAATAATGGTGAACTCCTATAAAATTGCAATGGCCAATGTCCATTGGATGTTGCATTGCTTTAGCCATGTCAAACTCAATTTCTTCTTCCTGGAATCTCAAAATTAATTTGCCACCATGCACATCAATTAGTTCCTTTGCTGTGGCCATGAATAGCCTTCCAAGAATGATAGGCATCTTACTATCTTCTTCTATATCCGACACCAAGAAATCCACAAGAAAGATAAGCTTATCAAAATTAACTAAGACATCTTCAATAATCCCACGTAGATAAGTAATTGAACGATCTGCTAATTGAATGAAACTGTTGTGGGTTTTGGTTCATCCAATCCTAATTTCCTGAAAATAGAAAAGGGCATTAAATTAATACTAGCACCAAGATCCATAAGTACTCTCTCTATTTGCAAACTACCTATAGTACAAAGAATGGTAAAACTACCAATATCCTTTAGCTTAAGAGGTAATTTCCTTAACATGATCGTAGAACATTCTTTATTTTGCTTAACAATTTCAAATTTATCTAATTTTCTCTTCTTAGACAGAATGTCCTTTAAAAATTTCTCATAGCTTGGTATTTACGCTATGACTTTTGCAAATGAGATGTCAATATGTAAATTTTAAAACATTTCAACCAATTTCCCAAATTGCTTATCCAATTTTACATTCTTTAACCTTTGTGGGTAAGGAACACGTGGTTGGATTTAATATTGAGTTTTAACGACTACTTCCTTACCTTTTTCTTTCTTCTTTACTACTTACACCACTATTTCATCATTTTGTTCATTTTCTTTATCATCCTTCTTTTCTACTTCTCAACTCTCTACTTCCTTACCCTTCTCAAAGTAATAGCCTTTGCATGCTCTCTTGGGTTGGCTTCAGTGATACTTAGGAACTTATCAGGAAGCCTTTCTTGTAAAATTTAAGCAATTTGGCCAACTTAAATCTCTATATTCTTAATGACTACTTCATTATTTTGCAACTAAGACTCATTACCTTGCATAAATTTAAGCATTGTCTCCTCTAAACTTAAATTTATAGGAGGAGGTGGGTTTGTTCTAAATCCTAGCGGTGGAGCTCTTGTTAAGTTGTCTGAGCTAGGGTTGGTATGTGTTATGATTGTCACGCCAAGAAAATTTTGGGTGATTTCTCCATCCAAGGTTATTGGTATTGAAGTAAGGATAGTTCCTTTGCCTATTGTAGCTTACATATTATACTTGGTCAAGTTCTCTAGCAAAAGGACTACCTACTTGACAATCTATTGAAGCATGGGATGGGTTAATATAATGTTCACATTCTACTTGGTTTGCATGTCTACTACTTCCAACTCTACTAACCAAACGATCCAATTTCTTGTTTAACAAATCCATCTGGGCTGCTAAAGTAACTGTGTCATTAATAGCATACATCCCATATGGCTTTCTTAGATTGCATTCAGAATTATATTGGAAGCTATTTGTTGCCATCTCTTTTATCAAATGATATGCTTCCTTTAAAGTCTTATGCATGAAACTACCGCCAGCAGTAGCATCGATAATGCATCGAGTATAGGGTGTAAGGCCTGTGTGAAATATATCCACTTGTTGCCATGTATTAAAACCATGGCCAGGATATTTGGCCAACATTTTCCTATATCTCTCCCATGCCTCATATAAGCTCTCATTTTCATATTAAACAAAAGAG
>JAOXYD010030554.1:0-27845 GCA_028565735.1 Pinacopodium congolense | reverse complement strand
CATTAAATTTGATATTTGCATTAACATTTCATATTAGGTTGAATATTGGTTTAGTGATTGCATTTAGTTTTCCAATTAAATTAAGTTGATAGTTTTGAGTTTGCAAAAAGATTTTAAGACCCAATTCAACCCCCCTCTTGGGTGCCATAGGACTTACACCATGCAAAATTTTTAAAGGAAATTCTATCAAATAAGTGAAATTAGAAGATTATGAAACTATTAAGTTAAATGAATAATGTTCTGCAATTTTATTAAAGAAGTTGCCTCTTAAGTTAAAGGACCTTAGTAACTTTACTATTTCTTGTTTAATAAGCAATTTGAAAATAGAGAGGGCACTTATAGATCTTGGAGCTAGTATTAATCTAATACCCTTCTCTATCTTTAAGAAATTAGGGTCGGAAGAACCAAAGCCCACTACAATTTCATTACAATTGGTAGATCATTCGATTACCTATCTACGAGGGATTATCAAGGATGATTTAATTAAAGTTAATAATTTATTTTCCCTATGAATTTCTTGGAGTTAGATATGGAAGAAAACTATAAGGTGCCCTCCATTCTTGTATGATAATTTATGGCTACAGTAAGGACACTAATTGATGTGCATGGTGGAAAGTTAATTTTACGATTCTAAGATGAAAAAGTGGAGTTTGGTATGCTTAAGGCAATGTAGCATCCCATGAATAATGATTTTTGTAATTTTATAGGAAGCCAGTATTACATGAGTGACTTCAGTAGCATTATGTTTTAATCCTTTGTAGAAGGTGTTAACACCTTCCAATTCATTAGATTTGAGTGAAGAAAAGATTAGTGAAGTTTTGGGACCTTTATATACAAAACAGGTGTCTTCTGGTTGGAACCCTTTGAGAAAATTTGATGCTTTGGAAAGGTTTATTAAGTCTTTACAAAAGCCATTAATAGAAGAGCCACTAGAGTTAGAATTAAATCCCCTTCATTTGGATCTTTAGTATGTTTTTCTAGTCCCCCATCATAATTACATGCAATTCATCTACACTTTATGAAAGTATGGAGGACAGTTTATTGAGAGTGTTGCGTGATCATATTAGACGTATAGGTTGGACTATTTCAGATATAAAATGTTTAAGTGCTTCAATTTGTACACATAAAATTTTTATAGAAGAAAGTAGTAAGTTATTTTTCCAACCGCAACAAAGATTAAATCCTAATATGAAGAAGTTGCTAGATGCTAGAATAATTTACTCAATTTTCGATTCACCTTTGATTATCCCAGTGTAGGTGGTACCCAAGAAAGGTGGTATCACTATTGTATAAAATGAGCACAATGAGAAAATAGTAATAAGAAAGGTCATTGGTTGCCATATGTGTATAGATTATGAGAAAATACCATTTCTCACTTCCTTTTATTAATTAGGTTATTGAGAGATTGACAGGGCATAACTTTTATTGTGCACTGGAAGAGTATAGTGGTTATTTATAAATTCTAGTACGACCTGAGGATCAAGAGAAAACTACATTCACTAGTCCATATGACACATTTGTTTATAGATGCATGCCTTTTGGGATATGTAATATACTTGCCACCTTTCAATGTTGCATGCTAACTATCTTTTTGAATGCGATTGAATCTTACATCAAAGTATTCATGGATGATTTTTTAGTGCTTGTCATGTCCTTCGATTCTTATTTGGAAAATCTAGATAAGGTGCTAAGAGATGTGAAGAGACAAATTTGGTATTGAATTGGAAAAAAATGTCACTTTATGGTATAAGAGTTTATAGTATTAGGTTATAAAATATCAAGTAAGGACATAGAAGTAGATCCAACTAAGATAGAAGTCAATGCTCCACTCCCACCTCCAAATTTAGTTCTAACAATAAAAAGTTTCTTGGGTTATGTTGAATTCTATAAAAGATTTATCAAGGAATTTTCAAAGATTGCTAAACCTCTTGCAAATATTTTGGCCAAACATGCAATATTTGATTTTCATGAAAAATGTGTGCGCTCTTTTAAACTTCTAAAGGCTAAGCTTATACGTGCACTAATTTTAGTTTCACCCAATTGGTCTCTATCTTTTGAGTTAATGTCTGATGAAAGTGATTTCTCCGTTGGACCAGTTCTTAGGTAAAGGAAGGAAAAGATATTCCATCCTATTTATTATGTAATTAGGAAATTAAATGATGCCCAAAAGATTTATACAATGATAGAGAAAGAGATGCTAGTTGTTGTCTTTTCTTTTGATAAGTTTTGTTCTTATTTAGTTTTATCAAAGTTGACAGTGTATACTAATCATATGACATTGAAATATTTAATGAATAAACCCAAAGCAAAATTGAGATTGATCATATGGGTCTTATTGTTGCAAGAGTTTGATATAAAAATTAAGGATAAGAAAGGTGCTAAAAAAAATTTTATCGACCATGTTTCAAGGTTAAATGAGCAAGTAATGCAAAAAGGAGCAATTACTGATATTAAGGAGATGTTTCCCGAGGAACATTTGTTAATAGTTAAAAATAACTTGCCATGGTATGCTGAATAATTTAATTATTTGGATGACAAGATTATTCCTTATTATTTTTCATATCAACAATGAAAGAAGTTCCGCTATGATGTTATGAAGATTCTTCAGTACGATCCATATTTATATAAGATTTGTGGTGATGGAATTATTAGAAGATGTGTTCCTTATGATGAAGTGCCTTCTATACTAACTCATTGTCATTCTAAGGAAGTTGGATGACACTTCAGGCTAACCATAATGGCATACAAAGTTCTAGAATTAGGATTTTATTAGCCAATATTATTTAAGGATCTATTTGAATTTGTAAAATCTTGTGATAAGTGCCAAAGAAGTGGAAATATTTCAAGGAGATAGGAATTGTCCTTGAGTAACATTTTAGTCTGTACAGTTTTTGATGTTTGGGGTATTGATTTTATAGGTCCATTTCCTAAATCATATGTCAATCAATATATTTGGGACACAGTGGATTATATAAGTAAGTGAGTTGAGGCAGTTGCATTATCCACAAATGATGCAAAAGGGATGGTAAAATTCCTTAAAAAAAACATTTTTTTCAAGATTTGGTACACTAAGAGCAATAATCAGTGACGGAGGTTCGTATTTTTGTAATAGACAGTTAAATTCCCTTCTGAATAAATATGGTGTTACTAATAAGGTTCCCACATCATATCATCCACAAACCAGTGGTTAAATGAATTTTGAAAAATACCATGAATGCATCAAGGAAGGATGGGTCATTAAAATTGGATAATGCATTATGGATATATCAAACTACCTTTAAGACACCTATTGGTATGTCTCCATATCATTTGGTTTATGGTAAATCATGTCATTTACCTACGAAATTGAAACATAAGGCATTTTGGGAAATTAATTTCTTAAATTTAAATTCAAGGTAGGCTGGTGGTGAATAAGGGTTATTGCAATTAAATGAAATGGATGAATTTCACCTGGGTGCCTATAAAAATGCCCATTTTTATAAAGAAAGGACAAAGAAATGGTATAATAGAAACATTATTCCTCGTGATTTTAAAGTTTGAAAGTTCTTATTTATAACTCTAGCTTGAAACTCTTTCCTAACAAATTGTGATTTAGATGGACTGGCCCTTATAATGTGCTTAATGTCTATCCTTATTGTACCATTGACGTTTCAAATGAAAAGTTATATTTACCTAATTAGGTTATGAAACCAGTTGAAATTCTTTTCCTTTATGATCCCATTAGGTAGTTTTGTCTTTTAAATAATTAAGTATTTTTGTGTATGTCATTTTCTTTTAGTGTGTTTTAGTTTTCTTTTTCTTTGAGTTTTAAAAGTTTACCTTTCAAGTCTTTTATTATCCTTTTATTTGTTTTCTTATGATCCTTTTAAATTTCAATGAAGCTTTATTTAATTTTGACTCTTTGTAGTTTTAAGTTGCTTATTTAATCTTAATTTAGTACACGGTTTCATTAAGTTTTTCAAATTTAAGTCATTTAAGTTGTTTTATAGTGTTCTTTTTAGTTTTTATTATTTTTTCTTTATTTTCAATGCTTAAAATATTTGTGTCAAGATTGATTTCTTGAGTTCTGTAAGTCCCTTTTAGCTTGATTAAGTTTTTTTTTAGTGTGTTTCTTTTAAGTGTTAAATTATTTTCTTTTTAATCTTTTCATTTTTTATTTTGGTTTCTTGTAATTCTTTTAACTTTCCATAATGATTTACTTTACAATTTAGTGTTTTCAAAGCCTATTTTAGAGTAATTTGAGTCTAGAATTTTGTAATTTCTGTTTAGGATTATTTAGGGATCCTTTGCAAAGGATTCAAGCTTAAAAATCAAAATTTTTTAAGCTTGCAAAGAGCAAAATGTGGGAGTAAAATGACTGTGGGAACCATAGTTTTAGTGTCTGATCGGAAGACTATTATGGTGCACTACAAAGTCGCCATTTTAGTCTTCATGAATTATTTTTTTAGTCCTTGTTAAGGATAAAAATGACGTAGCTTCTCCTTTTTTCTTCCTCTTCTCTCTGGTTCGCGACGCCACCTCCAAACCCTAAGATTTTTAGGTTTTAATTTATTTCTCCACCAAAAAACGTGTTCTAGGGCTCAATTTGACTGAAATCATCCCCTCTAATTGATTCTAGAATCAATTAGTGCAAAGAACCATTAGAAGCGCCTAAAAAATCATATCAAAGAGTTGGAGGTACTGTTGACACCTTATCCTTTTTATGAATTTTCCTACTAATTTAGGCATTGTCTTGCAATGATTTTGGTACCATTGAAATCTTGAGATTATTTTCAATCTATTGACACAAATTTTGTACCTTAATCTTTCCGTAAAAAATCTTAGAATTTTTCCATATAGGGGTATTTTGGTCATTTAGTATTTGATGCTAATTCATGTCTTCAACTGATTTTTCTGTGTTAAGTTAGGTTTGAGATGTCACCTAGACAGTTACACAGTGCCTTAGGATCAAGAAAGAGACCTAATTTTAAGCCTATTCATTTTTCAAGCCAAGAAAATGCTAACTAGTTTAAGAATTAGCTTCCAAACCAGTTTATTAATGAGCAATCTCTCGCACCAGCTTTAGATCCTAAATTCCATGTGTCTGATGTTTTTTGTACCTTAGAATAAGACTTTATGTTAGTCCTTATTGGCTCATATTACCCATTGTTTGTCATGAGTTCTTTGCCAACATCGAAGAGAAGGGGGCTAAAGATCTCCTTACCATCCACTCTATGGTATATGGTGTTCCCATTCATATTACCCCATCCTCATTTTCTGCACTTCTTGGTGTCCCAGATGTAGGTTAGCCATATAACCATTGAGTAGATAGGGTCCATGGCATTGATGTGGAGTCGAATCTTACATTTTCTTCTAAGGAGTCCAGAACTACTTTGAACCTGATTAAGCCTCCTAGTAAGTGCTACTACCCTACCTATCAACTTTCGATTCAAAGGTTAATTGTTATTATTATTTTAAGCTCCAATGTCTTACCTAGTGCGAGTGGCCTTAACAAAATAAGGTATGATCATACCTATCTTTTGTATAAACTGTTTCATGGCATGGTTCCTATTGAAGGATTGCCTTTCTCTACCTTCGTTTTACAAAGCATCCACAACGGGGTTCGCTACAAGCATGCCAATAAGAATTTCTACTTCCCCATCTTATTGAACAAAGTTCTTCAGGAGGTTGGTGTTTCATATGAAGTTCAAGTTTCTGTCTAGCCTGAGCTCAATTATATTATTTAATATTCTCTTTTGAAGTTGTAAGGGTACGTGAAAGTGGGTGGTGTACCACGATTTCCTAATGTTTTAGCTACCAAGATTTCCTAATGTTTTAGCTACCGTCTCTCAAGGCACAACTAAATGTTACCAATTAAATAATCTAGGATTAACTTTGGAATCTCTCTACCTACAAAGCCTTTCCTAAACATTCAACTAGATATGAAACTATCCTATAGGCAGTATATCATTATGTTGAAATCTCTTCCTAACACATTAATGCCTTGTTATCTATAGGTTTATTAAATGCCAAATTTCGTTGTACATCTAACACATATTGCCTAACTTACTCTCTCGATTTGTTGTAGGGTTTATGTTCAATAGACAACATAATTATTTAATACATTAAATCAATAAACAAAGGTTCACAAATGGTTCCCATAACAAATCCTAAAAATACTTTAGCCACTTATAATAGACATAAGTTCATCCATACCCATGTTCTTCAAAATATAAAACATATTAAGAAAAATACAAATAAATAAATATAAGAGTGGTTGTCTCCCTTTTGTATGTAAAAATCTAGAAAATGAAACCTTGAAGGATCTCTTGACGTTTAAATCCATGGTTGTCACCCTTGGAGCTTAAAGCTTGGCATGGAAGACAAGTTTGAATGATGGTTTATGACTCTGGTTGCACTCCCGCAATTTCTTTGTGACTTCTCGCCTTTTATATGATGTCTGGAGCTGCTTAGGTTTAAAGGGAACAAAATTGCACCATTTCCTTTACGTTTTACACTGATTTTAAATGAAACAATTAGAAAAACACACTCTAATTCACAACTATCAACTTCCCCACACTAAAAACTTTGCTTTTCCTCAAGCAAAGTAAACATAACCATTCAATTCCATCACTTTATTTTCATAAAGATAAAAGTATGAAATCCCATAAATTTTTGCCAACTCAAGTGTCAAACTATGACACGTATCATGAATACTTTTGATTAGTTCAATTAAGCAAACTCAACTTATGAAACCATAGCTCAAGGATAAGTATAAACGCAAAATGAATCTTCCTCACAATTTCACTCATTTCCCTCAAGTGTTTGAGGGCTCACACTTCGCTTAAACTTCCTATAGGAAACCACACTATCATAGGCTTGCAAATACACCAATTCTTCTCTACAATGATTACATGCTAAAATAGATCATAAGGACTTTGTTTCAAGTTGTAATGTGGCTAGGGTCCTGGTGGGTAAAAAAGGTTTAAGGGTTCATCACAAGCATTTATAAAGTATTAAATGCATAAAAGGCATAACAAAATAAATTTTTGAGATAAACAAATGTATATATTACTATTTCGCACTTATTAATGCTATTAAAATGTTCTTCCTTTTTCTTTTCTTTAATTTTCCATTTTTTTCTTTTTTCTTTTTCCTATTTTTTTTTTGTTTTTGAACAATAATAATGAAAAAATAAACAAAATAATAGCTAAATGAAACATGTTCAAAGAGTGTCAATGATTAGGCTAATGGGGTTTTGGGTTTTAAAATGGGGTGTTTTTAAGAAACAAAAGGGTTAAGGCTTAACGAATAACAAGGGATAATGAAAGGTAGGTCATTTAAGCCAAAGGTTAACACAAAAAAAGGCCTTAATCATCTCTGTTAAGCATATATCTAGTAGATTTAAACTAATACAAAGCAAGTTTTGAAGGTAATTACCTAAGGAAGCATCACACATAAAAAGAAATGAAAGGGCTATGGATGAAGTCATATAGGATCAATCCTAATATTAGCTCAAATTAAAATTCATTATGCATCTCTACACTACCTCATTGCTCAAGTGTCAAATTCTGAGTAAGATTATGTAACTAACTACTTTCATCACTCAACATGGTTCACTCTCTACTCAAGTAACCTAATATGAGTTTAAGAATACATTTAATCTCGTTCTACCTAGCATAACAGAATCTCATGGCAACACATATCAAAATGATTTAAGCTTTGATCTATTGCTTACAAAAAACAACATAAACAACATAAACAACAACCTAATATGCCTAAAACATGCATCCTATGTAAAAAAAAATGCAAACAATGCAAATACAAATGCAACACATTTGAAATGACATGCAAAAAAGCAAGCACAAATGAATCAAATGTAAAGACTATCTCCCCATACTTGAGAAACACATTGTCCTCAATGTGGAAAGTAAAACATATAAAACCAACAAACAACACAATGAAATACAAATCACAAAATACAAGAACGTCACAAGAGATTAAAGGTAAGAAAGGTTTATTGTAGTGGAGCATTTTTCCTCTCATCCTTTGGCAAACAAGAACTTTTTCCTCGTTTTCATTAGTCCTCCATCAAACTATGATGCACAATAAGCCTTCAAGTAATCATCAAGTCACCTAAAAATCAAGAGATCAAAAGGGAAACAAGCTAAAATCAAACAAAATCGAAAGCAAAGCAAACACACAAAACTTAACTAAGACAAATAAACTGAAAACAAACATGCTAAGTTAAGGTCATTAGCTTGAACCTTGGCATGTCAACATTATCCATTGTTAAATGAATGTTTGAACCCAACAAGAAGCGTGCTCAAACTCTGTAAAGAGATTGGACTAACTTCCCTTAATGTAGGCTCCCAATCAGCACGATGCTTCAAAACTTCAGGGGAGTGGAATCGAATTGCTTCATCATTGAACTCCAACATCCACTCTCCTTTCTGAACATCACCTTTCTCCTAAGATAGTCTCAGTAGTGGTGTAAATGATAAATGTGGAAGCTTGTCATCCTTCTCTACATCTTCAAGTTTCATCTTGCTTGGCCATAGCTCGTTCAAGTTACAACTAGGACTTATCGTTATCCTTATTTGTTCCCCTCTAGGAAGTTAATTCAAATTATATTGGCCCAATATTTGTTAATGTTTTAGCTACCCTCTCTCAAGGCACAACTAAATGTCACCAATTAACTAATTTAGGATTAACTTTTAGTTCTCTCGACATTCAAAGCCTTTCTTAAACATTCAGCTAGATATGAAGCTATCCTATAGGCAGTTTGTCAATATATTGAAATTTCTTCCTAACACATTAATACCTTTTTATCTATAAGTCTATTACATGCCAACTCTCATTGTACATCTAACAAGGATTACCCAACTCACTCTCTTGATTTGTTATAGGGTTTAAGTTTAATAGATAACACAAACATTTAATACATTAAATCAACAACCAAGGGTTCACAAATAGTTCCAATAACAAATCCTAAAAATACTTTAGCCACTTATAATAGACATAAGTTCATCCATATCCATGTTCTTCAAAATACAAAACATATTAATAAAAACAAAAATAAATAAATATAAGAGTGTTTGTCTTCCTTTTGTATGTAAAAATCTGGAAAATAAAGCCTTGAAGGAGCTCTTGATGCTTGAATCCATGGTTGTCACCCTTGGAGCTTGAAGCTTGACATGGAAGACAAGTTTGGATGTTGGTTTGTGACTCTGGCTGCGGTCCCACAATTTCTTTGTGACTTCTCACCTTTAATATGACGTCTACAGTTGCCTAGGGTTAAAGGAAAAAAGCTGTGTCATTTCCTTTATGTTTTACGCTTCTTTTAAATGAAACGATTAATCATGGACTCTATACGACGGGCTAATACAGTGTCAGACCGACGTACATGGCCATATAGGGGTCTAGAGGTATCATATGATGGTCTTCAGACTACCATATGTGGCAATGATTAGTGCTTCTATACGGTGGTCTGGAGAGGCATACAGTGGTTTAGTAACCCACTGTATGGCTTCTGGATAGCAACTCTCTTACTCCAAATTGACCCAAACTTCTTCCAAATTGTTCCTAACCCAAGTCTAAAGATAGTTACGCTCCAAACCTACATTAAAATGATAAAGACTTACCCTAAATCAACAAAAAATATGAAAGAAGCACAAAGATGATCATGCTAAACTAAAACACAAAACATAAGTCCTAAAAAATATTAAGTTTAACCTAAAATGCAAAGGAAAACATGCCAAATACTTAGATAAACACACACTAATTCACAACTATCAATATTTGTTCGTTTGCTTTCATGTTTTTCTTTATTCTTGTCAATTTAGTGTAATTCAAGATCAATGTCTCTCATCACAACTCCATTCTTACTTCAATGGATTAGAACAATCTTATCGTTCAAGTGCTATTTATTCCTTTATCTCCTAATTATTGCTTTTTTAATGCTTTATGAACCTTGGGGACTATTTTTTAAATTAAATGTGGGCATGGATACATTCTTTCACATTTTCTTTAATTTTTCTTGACTATTTTTCTTTTTGAATTTGATTCATTTGATAATTTAAGATGTTATGCTTTTTTATTTGATAATTGATGATCAATTGATTTCAAATCATTTCATGGTTTTAATGATTAATTCCTTATGATCATTATGACATTCCATTTTTAAAATGAATATTTCAATGAAAATGGTTACATATTTTATGCATTTTTACCATCCTTGTTTAAAATCAAATTAAAGTGCAAAAGACAGTATGGAAAAAGAAAAAGATATCGAATAAAAAATAAAAAATAAATTTTCTTAAAAGTAAAAAGTGAGTAATGTTTTCGTTCACTCCACGAAGCTTCGAATCAATTGGTTAAAATTTATAAGTGGTGTTAGTAACCATTGATGTGAGGTGATTTAATTGAAGTACGAGGAATGTTCACGAAAAAGTGTTCATCTTCGAGTAATAAGATTAAATGACCTCTTAACCAAACCCAACTCACATTCATTTGTTTAATTTTTCATTTCTAATTTATTAAAGATATGTATTTGCTTGAGATGATGATACTATTTTCTTGGTTCGTATTCATTTACAATTAGAATGGAATTATGAATTGATTATAAATTACAAGAAGCATGAAATGATTTGATCTCTTTTGTGACTTAATTCAATAAATTACTTGTACTCCTTTTCAAGCGTTGTTTTACTAGAAGTCAAGACAAAACCAACTAGATCTATCAATCTGATTGGCTACAACTTGCCAACTTGTTCCTACACCTATCAAACATGTATATTAAAGTATTAAACACATTTTCAGCATCTTAGAACAAAGAAAACACGAATTCAATAGATAAATTAGATCAGTTTAGGTTCTAAAATTGTTTTCCCCTGTTCTTCACATTTTAAACTTGTTTTGTATAATTGAAGTTGTATTTTGTGATTTTTGAAGCTCATACACGTGATTCAAGCTTGCAAAATATGTTTAAGGCCTGTTTATGGTACATTATAACCTGTTTTTGAAATTTAAATCCATGTTTTAATATTATTTATGTAAGAATATGGTGAATGCTATGAGAATGATCCATTTCTTACTTCAAATGAGTGGTTGAATCTATTTTCGGTTAGGAAATACTTCTAAAATTATTTAAAGATGTTCTAAATATAATTCTATGCATGATTAAGGGCTATTCGTTGTTTAAGTGATGAGACTAATGCTTATTCTAAACTAAATAATTAGAATCAAGTCAGGATCCGAGAAATCTACCTAATTTATTAGACAAATCCCTAAGAAACTTGATTTAAGTCACTGAATCACTAATATTTGATTTATCTTGAGGGTTATAATCTAAAAATTGGAATTTTTGGATTAAGCTTCTTAATTTTAAAGTCTATTGCTTAAGATTGTGGCATAACCAAACTCTAACTTAGGTAATTAGATATAAAGTTTTTACTTAACCATAGGATTGCTTTGATTTAGTGAAGTGACCTTTGAACAAGCCTCATAATCTATTTTTAATCCATCTAGATCATTAAAAAGCATTTTCCCAACCTATTGATTAAATTAGACAATTTTTTTCATTAACTACATTATTTTGCATAACTTGACACTTCCAAATTCATTTGGTAATTGTAGTTTGTAGTTTCATGCAATTTAGAGTCTCTAGATAATTATAACCTAATTTGGCCTAGTACTTACAGTTTGGAACTTTTCCTGTGGAGTGATGTCTTTTTTAAATATTCCATATATTACTTGTGATTGTTATACTTGCCATCGATGTTGGTTTACTACATTTGAAAGAAAGAAAAATGCAATTAAAGAACTTAAATTGTGAATTAAATTTGGATCAATTATCCTTACCAAAAAACCAATGACAAGATTCCTTTGACAACTATTTACATCACCTCATTTTAGTGCTTAAGAGATATCTTGAAACTAACCTTGTTCTTAATTATGAAAAGTGTCGTTTTATGGTTTAACAAGGGATAAATTTAAGCAATGTGATTTATGCAAGGGATATTGAGGTTTACAAAGCTATGATAGATTTTGTATATTCTTTGCCTTACCCTACCTTTGTATAGGAATTTCATTTTTTTCTTAGCCATGCAAGATTCTACTATAGGCTCGTTTAAGGGTTCAAAGGTTGCACAACCATTCTATATATTTCCTTAAAAGGATATGCATTTGTTTGATGAGAAGTGTAAATCATCATTTGATCTTTTGAAGAAGAAGTTGGTCACTGCACCCATTTTACAACCCTAAAATTATAGTCTGCTATTAGAGTTAATGTGTGACACCTCCAATCATACTATTTAAATGGTTTTGGCTAGCAAGTGGAGTGGGTTCCACTTCGTTTATTATGCCTTGAAGATCTTAAATGAGGCTCAAGAAAACTACACCACCCTAGATGGTTTTTTTACTTTAGATAAGTTTAGGTCTTATTTGTTAAGTACTAAAATCATTATTTACTTAGATCATGCAACTTTGAAGTAGCTACTAGCGAAGAAGGAGGCAAAGCCAAGGCTAATTCATAGGATACTCCTACTTCAAGAGTTTGATGTAGCGATCAAGGACAAGATGGGATAGAAGAATGGATTGGTAGATCATTTAAGTTAGTTAGTGAAGCGTAGCATAGATATGGGGCCTATCAATAATAACTTTCCATATAAGCAACTGCATGCAATACAATTGATGACTCCTTGGTATCATGACTTGGTGAATTTCTTAGTTTCTTAGCAATGTCCCACACATTAACCAAGGAGCAATTGGAGAGGGTTAAGAGCCAAGTAAAATTTTATGTTTGTCATGATTCATGCTTATGTTAGTATTATGTGGATCAAGTAATAAGAAGGTGTAGACCTAGAGTCAAGTTTTCCTCCATTTTGGATTTTTTTCATTCTTATGCATGTAAAGGTCACTTTAGGCCAAATCAAATAGCTCATAAGGTTATAGAGTGTAGATTTTATTGGGCATTTCTATTTTGATATGTTTATGATTTCTACAAGACTTGCAACAACTATCAAATAATAGGTTTGTTGGTTACTCGTGGTGAATTGGCCACCCATTCTAATTTGTAAGATTTTTTATGTTTGGGGTATGGATTTAATGGGTCTATTTCCTTCTTCTTTTGGATTTCAATACATTATGCTTGATGTTGATTATGTATCAATATGGTTGGAAAAAAAAGTCATTTTAACCGATGATTCTATAGTGGTTGCAAATTTTTTAAAATTCAATATTTTTTATAAGTTCGTGATCCTAAGAGCCTTCGTTAGTGATAAGGTAACCCACTTTTGCAATTGGACTATTAAGGCTTTCTTAAGGAAATATTAGGTGGTGTATCGCATGTTTACAACTTATCACCCCTAAACGAGAGGCCAAGTTGAGGTTCTAATCAAGAGATCAAGTATATTCTACAGAAGATAGTGAATCCCAATAGGAAGGATTGCAACCAAACTACATATAAGACTTCAATCGGGATGTCTCCACACTAATTAGTCTTTTGAAAGCCATGCCATCTTATTGCAGAGTCAAAATATAAGCCCTATTAGATGATCAAGCAGTTTAACATGGAGTTCAAGGTCGTTGTTGCCCATCGGAGATTGTAGTTTCAAGAGCTATAGGGGTTGTTCCATAAGGCATTCAAGAATGCTTGGATTTACAATGAGAAAACCAAGGTGTTCCACGATCAGCACATCTCTTGAAAGAAATTTTTAGTAGGCTAAAAAGCCCTTCTATACCACTCCCAACTCAAGATTTTTCCAAAAAAAGCTGCATTTAAGGTGGACAAGTCCCTTTGATATCACCGATGTACATCCCCATGAATTAAGAGAGATTAAGAGTGCAAAGATATGTAAGGAGTTTAAGTTTAACAAACATTGTATTAAGCCTTACGTTGAGGAATTTCATATGTACAATTTGGAGTTAATGGAGTTTGAATCTATAAAATATATTAATTAATATGATTTATAGATCGAGATAATGACCTTAAACAAGCACTCACTGGGACGCTCCCTAATCATATCCTTTGATTTGTGTGTTTTCCTGTTTTCTTCTAGAGTTTGGTTTATTTTCATTTGAGTGCTTTATTTTCTTTTTGCTTATTTTGTTTATAGGAAATCAAGAAGGAAGCTGTGATCTTTACTATCAAGGTTGTTATAGCCTCTTCGATCCAAGGAAGTATTCTTGTTTCCATCCTTATATATGTGCTTTCATTATTCTTAGCACATTGAGGACAATGTCCATTCTAAGTGTCGGGGTAGAGGACAAAAAAAAGATTCTATGCTTGAGCTATTATAAGTATAATGCTGATGATTTGAATGTGCTAACTTGAAATGATTACGATCTTTAGTTGATAATTAACTATGGTACCTAAAGGAAATTGATTCTTTTAACTTGATGAACATTGCTCAACTCTTGAAATAATGCTAACTTCAAAATTTTTCATTTTCATTTTCTTTTTTATACCTTGCATGTGTTTAATGACCCATGTGCATGATATTTAGTTTTTAATTACATTTTTTATGGTCTAACACATGAATGTGGAATGGGATGCTTGAAATAAGTGTTGAAAAAGAAAATAAAACTATGAAAATGTGTGTTTGTGTTGAATAAATTGAGCAAATTTCACTTCACTAGCTTGAAACCAATGTAAAGCTTGAAGTTTATAAATGATTCTTGTAGCCATTTGAGAGGAAGATCAAGTATAGTAAGCAGGGGCGTTGATGGAAAAATGTTCACCCTCACCTCAAAAAGCTAGATGAAATCTCAAATAAGCTAAAAAGGAGCATCTTAGTTAAGTAACCCAGAGCATTCATGACAAGATGTTTTATCTCATTTAAAAAGACTACTTGAATCCTAAATATTTCTTAAAAATCAATTCTTGTTGTACTTTTAGTTGATTTCAATTATTTTGATCATCATCGATTAGTTTGTACAACCTTGACTAAAAGGCTTTGACATTGGATATTATGTATATTAGGTTACTTTTTCACTGATTATGTTCTTTACTTGTGATTACCTTTTTTTTATCATGATAGAGTTGAAAATTTTGAATTGGATTAAAGGCATCAATTGATTTCTCTTGTGCTCTATTAACTATTGAATTCTGATTGAAATTATTTGAGTGAAGCATTTAAATCATTATTCGAGGATAAGAAACAGTTAAAATCTGGGGGAATTTGATAGGTATATATTTTGTTAAGTTTTGGTATGTGAATTCATCCCTATTTTAAGTGCTCAATTTTTGTTATTATATATTGCATGATAAGTTGACTCTTCTAGCAAAGTTCTGGATTAAAGCACTAAGTTTTGGAAGGAATTAGAGAAAAAATAGAGTAAGGGTTGTCATTCTGGACCATCGACCACAGTTGCTGATGATTAACAACGGCTCAAAGTAAATCGTCATTATAGGTCGAAATCTAGAATCCTCAATGGTGGTTCAGTAGCAATTGTTAAAGATTAATGAACTGTCGTTATGAACAGTATAAGAGAAAATAAAAAGGGAAAAGAGGTCTTTTACTTATTCTCGGCTTTATCTAAATTGGAAAGGGTATAAAAGGGCCCAAAGAAAGCAAAGACAACATTCTTCAATGGCCATTACATTCCTTTATGCTTTCATATTGCTTTCTTAGAAATTTCTCCATGTTCTTAGGTTTCTAAGTATATTTTAGTGTTTTAAATGGTTTTGAGTTTTATTTACAACTCATTAATGATATATTTGTTATATTTTCATATTTGCATGTTTTAATATCTCTACCTTGAATGTAAGGCTAATTTCCTAAAGACTTGACAATATTAAAGGAATCATGGGTGATTATTAGTGAGAATGTGATTGGAGTTTTTTTGACTTTGTGTTTCTAAGCATAGGTTAGGTTAGAAATTGTGTTTAATGTTAAGGATTAGGGATTATCTTCTAGGCTTTATCACCCTTTTCATAGTTCCTAATTCAAGCACTAGGATTGATACTTTTTATACGTAATAGTCACTAGCAATTTTCGTGGGGAGTGATAGATTAGTTAGTTTGGTAGGCAAATTTAACCAATTAGTCCAAGGTGACAATCTTTTAGGTTACAATTTTCGAGCTTGTGTAATGGTTACCTAAGTTAGTTGTTCCTTATTGCTTAATGCTTCTGCATTATTAAACTTAGAAAGTTTATTCTAGGTTATAGAAGAGTTAGGGGTATTTCTATAACTTATTATATTAACCTGTTTTTTAGGGACTTAGGATTCAATAGCTTATTTGGATCAATAGGCTAACATCTTAGCTAGCATACCCTTTGTCTAGATTTAAGTATCAATGATTGTCCTATAATCACAAAGATACCTTTTACCTATTTCTTTAACATTGTTATTAGTTTTATCATTGCATTCATCTATTTGGTTGTGTTAGTTACATTTTAGCTTATTTCACTTTCATTAATTCAAGTGTTTTTATTTTATTTTCTATACAACATTCAGAATATCAATTTCATTCTAGCTTTGTATAGCTCGACCCTTGCTTGCCATATTTCTTAGTGAGGTTCAGTTAGGTTTATTCTTTAGTTGTTTTCAATGAGCTACCAATAATCAATTTTCATTGTTTCTTGTATCTATTATTAATTTTATTGTTATTTAAGGTGTTAAGAAGCTTGGAGATCCTAGGCTACTGTAAGAAGGCTAGTTAGGAAGTCTTCATGTTCTGAACACTTAAATATCTACTTTGTTTACTCTATATTAGTTTTCAATGTTTTTTAAAACTTTGATGGTGTTTTATTTGTAAAGGACAATCACATTTGGGTGTTTAATTGGAATGGGCAGCTTATGTATGATTCGATTTATTGATTTTTTATCAATTACGTTTCATCACAATTTTTAGTTTTACAATTGGTGGAAGTAGGTATTCAGTTAAGTACCCAAGTTGTCTTAATTTAATTGAGCTATAGAATTGTTATTTATGTCTTTCCAACCCTATAATTGAGTTATTTTTCCATCCCTTGTTATTGATTCCTTGATTGCTAACCTATTAAGGTTAATTTTATTTAAATATTTGTTTAAATTTATTTAATTTTTTATGTTTATTAATAGGTTGATTTTTAGACTGGTACTTACTAATCCTTCCTTATAGGATTGATGCTCAATTTATAGTTACGAAAAAATTATAGGTTCACATTCCTATAATTATGGGTATATATAAGTTCATTATTTTAATTTAAGACTTAACCTAGGATAGGTTTGAGCATTTCATTGAGAGCAATATTTTCACATATTTCACTATACACAACACATAATGAACCAAGTTTTTAGCATCATTGTCAAGGAAAGATTTAGTGATACTAAGGGAATTGAGAGTTGTTACTTTGACCATTTTATTTCTTTTTGTGTTCTTTTTGGTGTAGCACTTTGGATTTTCATGTTTATGTTTCATTTTGTGTATTTGAGTTGCATTTTGTTTAGCATTTAGATTTAATCATTTCGCATTGTTTTTGTAGTGAATGACAAAAAGGTCTACATCAAATCTTATGGAAGCTAAAAGTAAGCTTAAAAGGATTTTGAGGAGGATTCGTAGAGAAGAGGCCTAGAATAAAAAAAAAAACAAAAAGGAGTTAGAGCTTTTAATCAAGAACTAGTAGAGATGGAGGAGCATAAGCCACGATTTAAGTCCGGCTATGCAAGGATGGTAATTCATTGGATGCATTTAAGCATTATAAGGGCTTGGATAAATTTAAACAACTTTGATATAAAGTTGAATATCATTTCGATGATCCATCAACTGACACAATTTGATGGTTAACTGACAAGGATCCCAATGCTCACATAGTCAACTTTTTGAAGATATGTGATACTCTTAAAATTAATGAAACTTCAAATTATGTATCCAATTAAGGTTGTTCCCATCTTCATTGTGAGATAAAGCCAAACAATTGTTAAATTCCCTTCCTCTTAGTTTAATTAAACGTGGAATAGCCGTGTTAAAATATTTTTCAAGAAACACTTTCCTCCTGAGAAGACTACGAAGTTGAGGAATGACATTTCAACAATTATTTAGTTAGATGGCAAGACTTTATATGAGACATGTGAGTGACATAAGGACTTGTTAAGGGGGTGCCTTCATCATGGTCTCCCTACGTGGCTCCAAATGTAAACATTTCACAATGGTCCTAACCACTCGATAAAGTAAATTATACATGCAACTATAGATAATACTTTAAAAAACAAGACACTTAAAGCAACCCAAGATCTTAGTGAGGAGATGGGCCATAAATGACTACTAGTGGAAACCGTGTAGGAACACAGTTACTAAATATACAAATTTATATAAAGTCGATGCCCTCTTGGCACTGGTCACCCGACTTGAGTTAGTGAATAAAAAGACTGATAAATTAAGCTCCTCAAGAAAATAAATACCAGTTATGTTTTTGATTGGTGTAGGGGAGGTCGTAGCAACAAAGATTGTCAAATAAGGAATATGTTTGCCAAATCTAAATAAGTTATATACTTAGGGTACAACCAAAGGAATAACTCCTATAGCAATACCTATAATCTAGGTTGGTGGTAGCATTTGAAATTTTCATGGAACAACCAAGCTAATGCAAGCCCTTAACTCCTCAAATTTTAACAATAAGAAAGAATTCAAGCTTTAAAGAGACTGTGACAAAGTTTATGTCTTTATCATAAACTCATTTTCAAAGCTTGGAAATTGCATTTAAGAACCAAGTGACTTCATTACATAATATTGAAAATCAACCTGGATAGATTGCTAAGTTCGTAAGTTAGAGAACTCAAGGAAGCTTACCAAGGAACATGGAAATGAATCTGAAAGAGCATGGGAACATTATTACTTTAAAGGATGACGAGGAACTCTCTAAGGAAGAAGTATGAGAGGATCCCCTAGGAAGCCCTTGATGAAAAAGAGATATAAAGAGAACCATTTAAGCAATAAAGATGAATAAGAAGTTTCGTCCATGGTTACATTTGAGGAGGAGTGCCCTAATTTGATACCAATCATATTACCACCCAAACTTAAACATCTAGGGATTTTTTCTATCCATTACACTATAGATGGTATATTATTTTAAAATACTTTAGCTAATTTTAGGTGTCAATGTAAACTTGATGTCTATAGCATATTTCGAAGATTAATCCAGGGAAATTACGCCTAGTTAGGATGTTGATTCAAATAGTCTATCATTCAACTAAGCGTTAGGGGTTGGATTGATGTTGTTTTAGTAAGAGTTAATAAATTTGTTTTCCTTGTTTATTTTGTTATGTTAGATATGAACAATGATTCCAACATTTCTTTAATCATAGGAAGACCACTCTTATCAACTTCTAGGGCTTTGATATCTTTTTGTGAGAGAAAATTAATTCTTAAGATTAAGGATGAAGTGGCTGGTTTTCAAATTTTTCTTAAAACATTCCAATGTTTGTATGGTAAGTAGAAAATCCTATTTAATCGTGTCTAACGTCAAGAAATTAAGTGATTTATAAGGTTATATGAAGAGTGATCAACTATGGCTGAAGCAAAGTGCAAAAATTTCTTAGGGTCATTCTAGGAAAAGGGGAGAGAAAAACCCTTAACTCAAGAAGCTTAATGGAAGCCACCATTGAAATCATTAGGAAGCCATTTGCTTTAAATGAAGAGCTAATGAAGGGCATGCTTGGCATGCCAAATTTGTAAAAGGATGAAATACCTTCTTTCCCTATATTCCTTAGTTATTATGTTTTTGTTGATCTTTCTTGTTTTTTAATTTGATTAAGAAGTATAGTTGGTTTGCTTTTGTTATATTTTGCTATCAATTTGACCTTTTTGTTTAATGTAATACTCCTAATTATTAAGCCTTAAAGAGATCGGAAACCAATTTTGGGTTTGGTTACATTTTTTAAAGCATGGAATGCTGAAATAGAGAGATTAACGATGCCTATCCAAAGCACTATTGATGTTTGCAAAACTATCATTGATTCTCGCATCTTAGGCCTATAATGGCAGTATCATAACAACGTCATTGTTCTCCCAAAAACTATTGTTGTATAGCGATAAAACATTATTTTAGTTGAAATAATGGTGCGGTTTTGATTAACACAACAAACATCATCTTCTTCGAACCGTCACTACCACTCTTGCTTCAAATAACCCTTCTCTCCTCATGTTTCCCTCATTTTTCCTTTTTTTAGCTTCTAATCACTTCCCTCTTCAACCTTCTTCACTTTTCTTTCATTTTCTTAACACCACCTACACCCACTAGTCATAATCTTTTACCCACTTTCTAGACACCTTTTGAAGGTTCTTAACACATATTTGTGTTCCTTGTATCAAGATATATAATCTCATACCTTCATTTCATTATTTAGTCACCAACAATCTCACCATAGGTAGAATTTTCTAGTTAGCATAGTATTTTCCAATGAGCACTATTTTTTAGGTCCAATAGATTCTTACAAGTATTTTTTACCTCCTTTAGGGTAGCATGACTAGCAATGCTTCATCTTCATGCAAGAGGCCTCCTTATATTAGATCTCAGCTTACCTCAGTGGACAATTTCAATTGGTTTGAGGCACAATGAGAATCTTATTATTATTCAAAGGATCCTAGCTCTAGAGGTGGAGGCTAAATTTCTTATTAATGTAGCTTTTAAGATGCTCAGATGGGATTCAATCCTACATTTGTATGGACCACATTTTTCAGCTATAGTTCCATAATTCTTTGCCAAAATTGAGGAAAAGGGCGAAGAAGACACTATAGAAGTCATGACATTAGGTAAAGGGACTCCTATTTACTTAACTCAAACTTTTATTCATAGATTATTAGGAGTGCTGGAAGTAGGGGATGATTTTTTAGCATTGAATGGACCCATATTAGATGCTTAATGAGGGGTTATCTTATCCTAATTTTAATTAAGCAATAGCTTATGATAAATTCAACCTCATGAGAGCACAAACCATCCATAGATATCTGACCTCTCATCTTCATGCTTAAGAGTGTATCATTGTTGCTCTACTATCAACAAAGCTAGTGGACTTAACATGGTATGCTTCACTGACTTATATCTTTTATATTGTGAGGTCCATAAAGTAGGTCAACTAAAGGGTATCCCATTAGCTGAATTTATCATTACACATGTGTAATATGTCCCGGCATCATAACAAAGATATGACTCTTTATTTCTCGTAACTAATTTTAAGGATTTTTTCTAATAAAGAGGTCAATTTTTCAGATGAACCTCCTATGCTTCACACCACTACTATAAACTTCCATTCCATTAAGGCATGGAAGTATGGTAGAATATGAGGATAGTTGTGTCATCTTACTCAATAGTCGTTACAACCTAGTAAGTGTCTAGGTAACCTTTATGCATTGAGGTGTGAGCTTGATACATCCGAGGAGTTCTTCGAGGAGACATTTAAGGCCTCACATCACAGTGCACCAGTTATAGTTGCCTTCAAGCCATCGATTGCACATCCTACACTCGCTCTTACCTTCGCAACTTCAGACATTTCCCTAGAGATCCTTCTTGCCTTGTTATTAGACATGTGTAGCAAGATGAGTCATAATTTTACTTAATTATGGGATTATGTCCAATCATCTCACCCTAGTTCTAATCCTTCTTAAGAGTAGTACCTTTGGGAGCTATTGTATTTTATTTTCACTTTATCTTAGTTTTTCATTTTTTTATTTCATTTGGTTTTCCTTTCATACTTATGATGATGTTGAATTCCTTTTCTACGTATTGCTAATATTTATATCCTACTTTTTGAAAAAAATATTCAAGGACTTACTTAATTCATGACCTCTAAATAAATCTGAAGGTAGAGGTTTCTCTTGCCATAACTTCATGCCAATCCTTTTAAATTTGAGTTCTATAGTTTAAATTCAGAAAAATTGGTTTTCAAAACCTTTAGATTTAAGGGACTCTTTTTCTTCACTCATTGGCTGGTGTTCAATTCTTTTTACTCAAGCTATGCCTTTAATTTCATTCTTTGAGTAGGCTAAGTTTATATGTTTGAACTAATTATGACTAAGTTGCTTCAAACAAAAAAGAATGACCCCTATTTAACTATTCAAACTAAAAGAAATGCCTCACCTCACTTAAAAAGAAGTAGTTAGACTAAGACTGGGGGATATAACTCCAAGCCCAACTTTCAAAGCATGTGAATCCACTTAAGCCTTTAAGAAATAGCCTAAGAGAAAGAGGTTTAAACCCCCAATGTTTCATCTGCAAAAGCTTAAATTGAATGAAATAGAAGCCCTGTTTTCTACGTAAAGCATGCTAGTATATTTTTTTTTTCTTATTTCTTTGTGTCTCGTGCCATAATTTTTCCGTCAAACATCATAAAATCCACTTGGGGTGTGTCTCATTTGATTGAGATCTAACACAACCTAAAATCATAGCAGCCTCTATAGAATCTCCTAAGCATGGTTGGTCTTTACACCTATAACCTGAAAAAGCTTTTTGAGTAGCTTAGTGGTAATATCTTCCCGTTCCTTCAAGTAAATATAATTAAGCCTAGACTAATAAGAGCTCGTTCCTTCCCTCTCTTTCTCCTAAAAAAATAAAAAATTGGTATTTGAGATGGTTGCTTAATGGATGTATCATATTTTGTCTCCACAAAGATTTTCTTTGTAGAGCATTCATAATAACATTGATTCAGGGAAGTTTTGTTACCCATCCATCCCTTCCCTTTTGTTTTTCTTACATATTTAAACACTAAGGAGACTATTTAACTTAAGTGTAGGGGAATTTGAGGTTGTATTTATTTGGGATCTTGTCCTAAAGGCATCAATTTTATCATTTCATATTTTAAAAGTTAAAAATATTATGGTTATTCATTTCTATTTCACGACATATCATTGAAATCATTTATTATGATTTTGATTATTTTGACAACCTAAAATGCTTATATGTTTCAATTATGATTAATGATGACCAATTTTCATTGATTTCTTTACTTTGCAAAATGAATATTTGATGAACATTATGATATTTTATTTGTAAAATACATATACTTGAGTATCTGTGACTTCTTGAAAGCATGTTTATCTTCTAATTTGCATTGAAAAAATTATATGAATAAATGAGAAAAATTTTATTTACTCTGTTATTTATATACCTATAAAAGGTAGAAGTTAAAGATTGATGTTAGTAGCCAGTTATTGTAAGTGACCTAAGTATTGCACCTAGGGTATTATTTATTTTAAACATTAAACGATGAATTAAAGAAAACAATTAAGTTTATAGGAATTTAAAAATGTGTAGAAGGAACATGTTTTTTTATACAATTAATCTTTAAATTTGAACATTTTCTAGTTATTTATACTCCTTATAATGTATTTTATTATTTATTTATTAAGCACGTTCCAGGAGTGAAAATAAAAAAAGTAGCGTGTTTGGAGCCTTTCTAAGCCATAGAACACATATCAAACAATGAAGCCATTATTGGGTAATAGATACTATCATTGTATGTCTGGAGAAGCATAACAGTGGTACCATAATGGCACCATTGTAAGTGCAAGGATTGTGGTTATAGTCTAACCAAAATGAAAGTATGGCAAAGTATGGCAAAATGAAAACATTCCTTGGAATTTCTCTAACTTTCATGTCCCAATTTATCATTCTAAGGTTTTCAACCTTAAGGAAGCTCAAACGTGATAAATAATATATGAAATAGACATTAAAGGGAGGTTAGAGGAGTTTGGAGGCATTAGACTACACCCACTTTCTCTACACTTTTTAGACACCTCCTTTCTCATTTTCTACTAACTCCCAGTCAATGTTTTTATAGTTAGAGGCTGAAGGCAGTAAGATTCAAGGGAGGAGAGCTTCAAGACAGAAAAAGGAGCCTTGGTGTCATTGGCTAGGAGAAAGAAGTTGGAGGAAGAGCTTCCATTCATTGAGCTTAACGTAAGTAAGAAACTATGTGTTATCAAGTAGGAAAAAGAAGCCAAGATAAATATTACTTTGCTTTATCTCTATAGTTAGTTTTCATTATTTCTTATATCCATTATTGATTTAATTGTTATTCATGGTCTTAAGAAGCTTTGGGTTTGTTAGGCTAGCGTAAGAAGGTTAGGGAGTAAGTCTTCATGTTTAAGTCTTCATGTTCTGAACACTTAAATCTCTACTTCATTTTACTCTAGACCAGTTTTCGTTTTTTTTAGACATTGATTGTGTTTTGTTTGTCATTAACAATTACATTTAGGTTTTTGAATGAAATGGATAGCTTGTGTTTGATTTGATTTATTGATCTTTTACTAATTATATTTTGTCTCATTTTATGCTGGTTGAAGTAGGTATTAAATTGAGTACTCAAGTTTTCTTAATTTAATTGAGCTATGGAATTATTATTGGCATCTTTACACTCCTAGAATTAATTTTTTCCTTAATCCCTTATTATCGATTCATTAATTGTTACTTAGTTTATATTATCTTTGTTTTAATCTTTATTTAAAATTACTCAATTTGTTAGGTTGATTAATAGCTTGATTTTCAAATTAGTATTTGTTGATACTTCCTTGTGAGATAGATACTCAACTTACCGTTATATTTTGAAACAATGACAGGTGCACTTGCTTATAGTTATATGTAGTATAGAAGTGAGTTGTTTCAATTAAAACTTGGCATAACATAGCCTTGAGTATTCATTGAGAGTAATATTTTTTCATATTTCACTATATGCAATGCATAATTATCCACTAAGATATTATGAACCCTAAGATGCAGTATTTCACATTACTCCTTCGATTCAGTGTCAAACTTCCAAATCTTTTCTCAGTTTTGGCTAGTATATTAATGAAATTAATTTTTAATTATCATACAAATGTAAGGATCAAGGATAGTTATTTCATTTCATATGTTTAGATGAAGAGATATAATATATGAATAGATCAACATAAGGTAATGAATCCTGCATAGAGATCGAAAGATAGGGTTATTGACATTTTTGAATTAGGTGTGAACTTAATCAAAACAATAGGTTCCATAAAAGGTGTTAATGCATTTAATTGAAAATTTAAGATAGGGAGAACTTTTTTTTTAATTTATCAAGATGAATAGGAATTTATAACTCGAGAGAGTGTAGATCAAATGAGGGACTCTATGGTTTACGTAAATCTTGATGATTTGTTGAACCAAGTTTGGGTGATGAACACTAACATATCTTTGAAGGATCAATCATTTATGTCTTAAATTCTTGAATTTTTTTTAAGTACTATTAATTTGCTTTGGATTTTTCAATTAGTTGCTTGCCTCTTATTATGAAAAATGCATAAGGCTTGCTTCTTATGCTTCTTATAGTTTTTGTCTCACTATTGACTAACACTAAGCAAATTATACTTCAAACTGTCAACTAGAAAAACATTATCAATGATTGTATGGTTTTCCTTACAAAGTTTTCCAATGCCAACTACTTTTAGCTTTGACATTGCCTTCAAATGTGAGAAATCCTTCATCTTTACTTTTAAGGGAAATGGATTGGGAAGAGTCATCGATCATGTGTTGATAGGGGTCAAATTTGTTAGCCCTATGGCACCCAAGAGGGGGGGTGAATTAGGTGTTTAAAAATTCTTATGGAAATAAAACACTTTAAAAACCTTAGGTCAATTTAAACAATATACAATCTTGAAACCAAAATTCAACCTAAATGAAAGACAAACTTTAAGCCAATATCAAGTAATAATAAAGTAAACACAAATGCGTAAATATAAAAGAGATCAGGGAAGAGAAGAACATCAAGATTTATAGAGGTTTGCCTACCTCAAAGATAGACTACATCCTCTCTCTAACTACTTGTTGGAAATTCACTAACAACAATCTTGGTTAAAGGTCAAGAGGAACCTTTACAACAATCTTGATTCAAGGCTAAGAGGAACCTTTACACAATCTTGTTCTACATCAAGAGGAACCTTTATAACAATCTTATTCTAAGGTCAAGAGGAACCTATCACAATCTTACTTAAATGGGTGAAGAGTAACCCAATCCAATATTGTTCTAAGGTCAAGAGAAACCTATACAACAATCATATTCTAAGGTCAAGAGAAACCTATCCCAATCTTACTTAAATAGGTGAAGAGTAACCCGTACAACAATCTTTTCATGGAAAAGAGGAGCCTTATAACCACAACCACGATTTATGGATTTTCTCCTACAAGGATAGCCCCTACATCAAGCTCCCTTGAGCTTCAAACCAAGCTTATATAGCTTATGAAACCCTTGATCAAAATCAATATAAGATAAGGGCTTACATGTAACAAATGCAATATGGAATGTTCAATGCACAATTAAGGCCTAAACCAATCCAGTTTACAATCAATTATTAATGCAATTCAAATCTTGATTTCTACATGCCAAGAGTAACCTATTCCAATCTATTTTAAAGGGCAAAGAGTAGTCAATACCACAATTAACAAATTCCCCCAATTTATGTAACCAAATACTCCTTCTATAGTGTTTCTCTAATGCTCAATCAATAAACTCAATTATGGAAATTTTAGAGGCAAACCAGGATTATATCTAGCCTCTTAGCACTTCAACAGATCATAAAAAATTTAATTCAGTCAACCAAAATGTGCTTATAGCATCAAACAATCAGATTTAACTTATATGAACACAAGCTATCAAATATATGTGTCGTCTTAAAGTTATAGCCTATAAACACACGAATTTGATCAATGAAATGATGTAGATTAAATGCAATAAACCTACTACAATATCAATCTATATGTTAACAATAAATCACAGTAGCAAACGCAATTTTGGCACATCAATAGAGTGATCAAAATCAAGCATAAAGTCAAGACTGTTAAACATGGACAGTTTTGAGCAACCTGCACAAATCAAGCTCAAACACACAATATAATCACTCAAAAATTGAAACAAATAGCACAATACTAAGACCTTAAGAAAATTGAAAACAATAAATTTTCACTTCCAAAAACTGATTGAAACACAAAATCGAAGCAAGTAAATTAGCTTCAAAGAAAACACGTCTGTTTGGAAGATTTTGAGCAGTCTGTGTTCGTTGAGCTCAAACACACGATTTGAGTGCTTAAAAATTGAAGTAAAAGATCCCATGCACTCTTGATACCTTTTTGAAAAACGTTTATGATAATTTTGAATCAATAAAAATAGATTTTCAAGCTTAGAATTGGAGAACACAGAAGTTTAGAAAAGTTTAACCGAAAAAGAGACAGTTTTGGTATGTTGATCTTTGAAAGCTTGAACAAACGATTTAATGACTCGAAAAATCAAATAAAACCTTTTTGAGATTTTTCTAGGTATAAACTAACTGAAAAAACAAATTTTGCTACATAACAAATGAGTTTAAAATAGCAAAATCGTGGTTGAAAGAAAAATGTACAGAAAACTAAGACAACTTTGAGAATTTGAGAGATTGATCTTTGTAATTCATTTTTCAGAGATTCTAAACTTCTTAAATTTGTTTAGGAAGCATATATATAGTGTTGTAAGAGGTTTGGAGTGGTTAGGAACAAAAACTAGCCGTTTGGGAGGTTAAAAAGTTGTTAAGTCTGAAAAGAGAAACTAACCATTATAGTCTGACCCTTCAACGACACCCTCTGAGACCATCAATGACGTCGTTGTTCCAGGAACAGCCCGCCGTTGATAGTGCAGGAAACAAAGGGTAAAACGGCACCCTTGGAGCCCACCATTTAAGGATGAATTGCCTGCTATTTTATGTCCAGGAAAACATGAAAAACACTCCAAATCAACTCTAAAACTTGCCAAATAAATTCCTAACTTTAAACAACACTTTAAACAAGTTTTAAAACATAGTTCAAGGATGTTGAAATCAACAAAACATTTCAATCAATTCAAAACATAAGAATTGCCTTAATTATGAAAACCTTTCATTTTAACCAACTTGAAAACCT
>JAOXYD010030543.1:0-14163 GCA_028565735.1 Pinacopodium congolense | reverse complement strand
TGACCTAGTAGTCGCAACTTTTTCTTGTGATCTGAACATTTCAGAATCTTAGAAATACTCCTTTTTATTACTTATTGACCGGTATACTTATTGTATTAATTGGTATTGAATTTAGGTGTTGTGCATGAATTATTTGATAATTAATAAAATAACCAACAACATTAAACACCCATTGTGTGGAAATAATTTTATGATGATTAGACCTAGGTCCTAAAGTCCCCACTTTATTCCTTTGAAATTGGTTTAACTATTCATTCAATATCCAAATTTCATCACCTAAAGCATCATCTATGGTTTTACGATCTATGTTAGAAATAAAAGTTATATTGGACAAGTCTTTAAAAGATGATCTAGTTGTCACTCCTCTTCTAGCATCATCTATAACTTAGTTTAGGGGATGATCTTTCCTAAACCTCTATTCTCTAGGTGAACTCTCATCCCTCCTTTCAACCTCATTTGAACACCTTATAAATTTTACTAGTAAAGGAATAACCAACAAATATGCCTTCTTTTGATTTTGCATCAAACTTTCCTAAATTGCCTCTAGTGTTCAAAATAAAGCATTTACAACAAAAACTGTGTAATAGCTAATCTTTGTATTCTTCCTATAACAAAGATTATAAGATTGTAGACCTTATTAGATACATGACAAGAACATGCAATGGCTTTCATCCAAAAATATTTAGGAACATTATACTAATTTAATATGGTTCTAACCATCTCTTGTAAAGTTCTATTCTTCTTCTCAACAACACTATTTTGTTAAGGGGTCTCAAGTGTTGAAAAATTGTGAAAAATACCATTTTATTCATAACATGCATTAATAAATTCATTTTTAAATACTCTGGCATAATCATTTATAATTGATGAAATGTTATAGCCCTTTTCCAATTGAACATTTTTAGAAAATTTTAAAAAATATAAAACATTCAACTTTATTAGCAGGTAATATAACCCATTTTAAATATATTATAATCATTAAGAATCTCATATGCATATAATTTACCACCTAAACTTGTAGCTCTAGATATTCCAATCAAATCCATATGCAATAATTCTAAAGATTTAGAAGTTGTTACCACATTTTTCTTCTTCAATGATGATTTAGTTTTCTTGCCCATTTCACATGTATCACATATCATGTCTTTTTCATACTTCATTCTAGGTAGGCCATTCACTAACTCTTCATTTCTAAGATTTGAAATATGTCCCATGCTAGCATGACCTAGCCTCTTATGCTACATTTTAGTATCTTTATTCGTGGAAATAAATCACTTAACATCAGTGTTTGAGAGTTCATTAAAATCAATAGTATATATGTTTCCCTGCCTCTTTCCAATGAAAATAATACTATTGTTAACGACTTTATAAACTATGCAAGATTTCCTTCAAAAGTAACTTTGAAATCTTTATCACAAAATTGACTCAAACATAGAAAAATTTCCTTTAAATCATCTACCAAAAATACATTATCAATAGTTATATCCTTCTCATGAACTTGAACAATATCAATTACCTTACCATCAGAATTGTCTCCAAAAGTCACAAAACCTCCATATTTGCTATTCAAGGATGAGAATTGTGATGGATCACCTGTAATGTGCCTAGATCATCCACTATCAACATACCATTTTCTATTCGTTAAATCCTATAAAAGATTTATTTCACTTTAAGTACTCATATTAATTTTGATCCTTGAGGATTAGATATTGTTCTACTTCCTAAGTCCTTTGTTGAACTAGATAAACTTGTTATTATACTAAACAAGATATCTATGTGTCCAAATCTACAACAATAACCACACACACATGTAACTTTATAAAAAGACGTATATGGTTTAAAATTATTCATGTATGAAACCCTTGATGGAACATTCCTAAACAACCTTTTATGGTATGGTTTTGGCCTATGATGTGTATAAGACAAGCTTCTTTGCCTAATAAGAACATGAGAAACATTTCTATATGAATGAGAATGAATTTTTGGTGCATAAATAAGGGTTGGATGAAAATCAGTTATAAATTGCCTATTTGCATTGTTTTTAACCCTTGCATTTTGAAAGAAGTTATGCCTATTTCTAAAGGTATGCAAATTTGCTCTAGATATTGTCAGGACCCGAAATACACATCTTGTAACTAGCATTTGGGACCTAAGGAATGAAACCCCTAGATCATACATAAGTCTGCTACTAACAATAATAAGCTTAAAATCTAAGAAATTTCAATAAAAACACGTGCACGTATATGGAAAATATAATACATAATAGAGATATAATAATGTCTGTATACATTAGTAAGAAAATTACAAAATACTAAATCATGTCATTACAAACACGAGTGAATGAAGAAAAATGGAAACAAATAAAAAGTGATAGGGATTAATTTTATAGTATTTTTAAAAATGTTACATTGTCATTTCATACCTATTTTGTTATTTAAATGCTTAATTTGTGTTCCTTTTGCATTTACATGCAAATTAGACATTAAGGCACGGACACAAGTTGAAAGGACAATGTTTTGAGAAAACTTTGGAACTAGAATTGGTGTGGAACCAATTTTAAGGCCTAGAAAATCATTAAATGAGGTTCTACACCAAATTTCAAGGCCATATGACTAGCCATGAAACGTTTACAAAGAAAAGATCAAGATAAGCTTGTTTGAATTCCATATTTCGTGAAGGTGATTTGGGGATGCATTAGGAGCATTTCAAACTCAGATTAATCTGAAATTTTATGGAAAGCAAGATCATCATGTTAGGAACGTGCGTAGAAAATTTCATATCAATTGGAGATGTGTAGAGGGCGTTATTTCAGAAAAGGTGATCAAAGGTCCAAGTTGTCAAATAAGACAACAACACATTGAAGTTAAACAACATCAACACATCTCACTCTCTTTTAAACTCAAAACACAATGTTTTATTGGCTAACTCATGCAAGGAACATGCATGGGTTTTAATTAATAAAAATCCTAGAGAATAAGAGGAGAAAGAGAGTGGTTGGTGGTTGGAAACACATAGAAACAAAAAGATAAAGATGATGAGCTAAGCTTGGTGAGGAGTTGAGGATCTCATCCAAGTATGGCCTGTTTTGTCTTCTTCTCCACATATGGGGCCAAGCCTTGCATGAAGAATGGAGAGACATCTTTCTTGGTGTAATTCTTGGTCAAAAATTGCAGCTTGGAGACCATTCATCCATTGGTGGAGCCGAATACATGGTGGAGTGGAGAGCTCTGATCCAAGTCATCAATAACGACTATACTACATTTTTGAATTCCTTACTCCCTTGGTTTTTCAATTTGTCGTTTTAGCTTCTGAGTTTTATCATATATTAATATCTTGTTTTGATTTTGATTGTTTGACATTTAGATGACCGAATGTTTGGTAGTTTAGACAAGGTTTTGTTGCAGTATTTTCCATAGCTGAATGTATTGCTTTACATTTCCGAATCTTTGTCTTACCTAGGATAATTTTCTTATTTAGTTTAACCTTTTTATTACTCTATTATCAAATTTTTGAACATTTTTTTGCTTTAAAAGGATAATGATAATCTCAGATTTACTTTGATTAATTATTAAGTTTTTTAATGGTTTATTTCATATAGTTACAATTATCCATATAGTATTTGGTTCACCTATATTTAGTAGTTAATTTCTATGCATTTTCTAAGTTTTAATCAATTTAAACTTAAGTTTTTGTTTAATTTTTAAATCTGTAATTTTTATTTAAAATTTTAAATTATGTCTTAGATAATTAAGTTCTAGATAATTGCTTATTAATTGACGTAAGTTAAGTTTTCATTAGATAAAGAGTTGAATTTGATTTATTAGATTAGTTATCAATTTTCCCGATTTTATCATTCTTGCTTGAGCTTTAGATTTTAATATTTCCAAGATTTTTTTTGATTAAAATTCAGCTTGGACTAAGTGTTATTCCATGAAGTTTTGTTTATTCATATTGTCCTTAGTTCATTGATGCTTCATAATTAACAATTGGTACTTGTTTTTAGGTTTTAATTCAAGTAATTTTAGTTTTTGTTAGGTGCTGGAATTTTTAGCTAGAATATTAATTTGAACTTCATTGAATTAGGTTTTAGCAAATGAATTAATACCTTAGTTAACTTAAGTGTATGTCAGTTTAAGTGTTCAATTGTGTTCTTCAATAAGTGTTTTAAATTTTCCAGCTTTTGTTTTAATTATTTAAGCATGATTTATGTTCATTCAATCTTTTTTTTAGGTAGCTTAATCATACGTGGCTAGTTATTTTAGGGGTTTGGAGATATTAGAATGATGAAAGAATGAAAATTGTGAGAATGGTGTTAAATTTATGATTAATTAGATGTGTTTGTCTACGTTGGTTTGGAACTTAGGTTAAATGTCATGAATTAGAAGTTATCCCTAGGCTTGATCACCCTTAGGTAGTTTCCTAATTTCAAGAGCTAAGGTTGAGTGTGCGATATGTAATAGTCCATAACAATTCTTAAAAGTAGTAATAGGCTAGTTGAATTTGTGAGGATACTTAATTAACTAACCTAGGGTTCCATACCTTTAGGTTACATTTTCTGAGCTTGCGAGTTAGTGGCCTAAGTTAGTCATTCCTTAGTACCTAAAGCGTCTTCACTATTAAATCTAGAGAGCTTGTTCAAGGTTATAGATGGGGATAAGGGCATTTTTAGAGCCTATTAGAATTGTCTAATTTAGATGAACAGAGGGCATGAGAGCTTATTAGAGCCTATAGGCTATAACTATGACTAGAGTACCTATTATTTAGATTTTAGGATCCATGATCATCCCGACAGCCTAAAGATTTCTCCAACCCATTTCTTTGATATTGTTATTTATATTTTATAAATTTTTTTAGTGTTTGTCTCTTTGTTTGGGTCTTTTTCATCTTTGTTTATCTTGCTTTCATCTATTTAGGGTTTTTTACTTTCTCTTTATTGCAATATTTGATATAACATTTCCATTCTAGCTCTTTGTTGTTCAACCCTAACTCACCATTACTTCATAGTTTAGATAGTTAGGAATTTATTATTTGATAACTTACGACTAGCTCATCAAATTTTTGGCGTTGTTATCGGGGATTTGGCGTATGTTATTTGTTATTTCTTATGATGTCTTTTTTTTGTTGCACTTTAGTCATCTTTGATCTAAGTTTGTTTCTGTTTCATAGCTTTTTCAAGTAATGACCTATTTTCAGCATTCTTTTCATTCTGATCCTTCTTGCATTAATTTTTATATAGATAATGATTTTTATGTTGCTGCTCTCTTAAGGATGGAAAAATAGGTAACAAAGCTCACACCCTTAGTTGCTCAAGTTGCAATAGATATCATCCAGACTAAGATATGTGATTTTTGTTCACTGTCAAGTCATTCTAGTGATATATATCCTTCTTTGTAGGATAAGCAGCAATTTTATGGATTTGGAAGTTTTCAAGGGTTCCAACAAAACTGATATGTTCCTTACACTGTAAATTACCATTCAGAGTGGGAGGATCAACCTTATTTTTCTTATGTGAACCACTAGCATGGATTCAATTCTCTACTGTCATACTATCAAGATCATCCACATGCCTCACCTATACCTCTAACTCCTACATCACCTTCACAAACTGATGGAATGTCATTGGAGGTGATCGTAGAGAGCTTGGCTATGAGCACTCTTCACTTCCAACAGGAAACGAGGAGCGGCTTGAAGGACTTGGAAGATAAAGTAAGCCAATTGGCATAAGTGATTGCAAGTTTAGAAAAGCAAACATCTTTCATCACACTTACCCAACGACAGGAAGACCATGGTGAGGTGATATGTGATCTTTCGCTAGAGGGTGGAAAATAGCAAGAGCTAAAGGAGATCATTCATGAAATGGACATGTGTTTAGATGAGATGGAGGATGCCACCCCTCTTGAGGTCAGTATTACTTCATTTAGTATTGTTAACTATATTTTTAGTTCTTTTTCTCACATGTTGAAGCCTGAGAAGGAAGAAAAAGAGAAGAAGAGCAATCAAGAGAAGCAAGAGGATCAAGAAAGAGAGGAGTTGAAGCCAGTTGAATGCTTGAAGGAGTTATGCATAAACAAGCTGATATTTGATGGTGACAAGCAAGATGACGAGCCTCCACACTCATTGCATTTACAATTGAGGAGGTCATCTTGGAAGAAGGGCGAGGCCCATAAGAGAGAGTGGACATTGAAGTATGATAGCGAGATGATGTAGTTCCACTCCCTAGAAGTTTTGAGGCATCATCTTAATTATGAGCCTACTTCAAAGGAGGTTGCACTAGGCTCATCTTTGAATCTTAACATACTTCCTATTGGGCTCAAGCATCCATTCGACAATGGATGACATAACATGCAAAAGGGTCGAGCTTGTGACCTTAAATAAGTGCTTAATGGGGGCACCCCATTCGTATCCTTTGATTTTGATTATTTTTCACTTTCGTAAATATCTTTTAGTCGTTTTCTTTATATGTTTAATTTGTTTTCATTTTCTTGTTTTGTTTATAGGGAATCAAGAAGGTAGCTCCAAGTTCTACTACTATGCTCTATACCAGCTCTTTAATCCTAGGGAGTTCTTCTTTTCTCATCCCTTTAGGTATGTTTACATTGTCTTTGGACATTAAGGACAATGTCCATTATAAGTGTGGGGGTGGGGTTAGTTTGATTGAATTGAAAATTTTTGAAAATTTTTTGCATTTGTGCACTTGAACTATTGTGATGAATGTTCATCCAGGTTCTTCTATCATATAGTTGGACTGAGATTAAGTTGTGTGCTTGAATTTTGATTAGGTAGATTGAGTAGAAGGTGAATCATGTACAATAATTGAAGTAGTTGATTTCATAAACTCAATTAAATATTTGATACTTGTGTGATGAGGCAATGTTTGAAATTTTTATGGATTTCCACATAAGCACATGTGAGGTTTGAGTCTATATGACTGTAGTTAATAGTCATTTTATATTCTTTCTTATATGTTATGGTCTCCTAAGCGGATTACCTTCAGAACTTGCATGGAATCTGCTTGAAACTACGAGATGCAAGCTTTATGGATATGATTTAAGGCCTTCTTTGTTTTGAACCCTTTAGCTTAAATGACCCACCATGTCATTTTTGCCTTGGAAAACCCCTTTATGCCTTTTTAACCATGTTTGTTTCAATATTAATCACCTTGCATAAAAATCTTTAAAAAAAAACTTTAACAGTACCTATTACAAGTTAAATGAAGTACTAAGGAAGCAGTTATGTTTATGATTTAGGGACTCTTGTTTTATTCTCTATTTTGAGATGTTTTTTAGAGATACTTCTACTCGTGTAATTATTGGGATGTGCTATTTTTTTTTCTCTTGTTTTTGGTGTTATTCAAGTTAAAAAAAGAAAAAATTGAAGAAAGAAAACAAAGAAAACAAATGAAAACAAAGAAAGAAAGAAAGAAAGAAAGAAGAATAAAACAAAATAGCATTGGTTAGTGATGAGTAGTTGTAATCTGCTATATTCATTTGTTTATCTCAAAATTGGTATTAGGTTATCCCTTTTACTTAGTACCTTATGAATACTTGTGAATAACCCCTTTGACCCTTGTTGCAATACCTTAACCTAAACCCCGTTTTAACCAAGTCAAAGCCCTTTTTGATCAATGATGGCATGTAATCTATATGGTAAAGAATTGATGAATCTACAAGCCTATAGTACTGTAGTCTCTTTGAGGGAGTTATGTGTGAAACACCAACCCTTAAATACTTGAGTGATTTGAGTGAACGCCGTGAGGAAAGTCCATCTTAGTTTTATGCTTACTTTTCATCAATTTTGTCTTCCTTTGACTATGTTTATGTGTATTGATGAAAAGCAATTATGATATATATAGTATCTTGATACTTGAATTTACCGAAACTTGAATGATTGCATACACTTGATTTTTAAAAAAAATGAATTGATATAAATTCTTAGTCGAGTTTAACTTCCTTGATGACAATCAATAGTTCAAGTGTAGGGTTATTTGATAGGGGTTAATTTTATAGTATTTTTTATAAATGTTGCATTGCCATTTCATACCAATTTTGTTATTTAAATTCTTAATTTGTGTTCCTTTTGCATTTACATGCAGATATGAACTTAAGGTATGGATACAAGTTGAAAGGGCTATGTTTTGAGCAAAATTTGGAACTAGAATTGATATGGAACCAAATGGAGGACCTTGAACATCATTAAATGAGGTTCCACACCAAATTTCAAGGCCATATGACTAGCCATGAAATGTTTACAAATAAAAGATCAAGACTAGCTCATTTGAATTCCAGATTTCGTGCAGATGATTTAGGGATGCATTAGGAGCAATTTCATAGCTCAAATTAATTTGAAATGTTATGGAGAGAAAGATCATCATGTTAGGAACTAGCATACAAAATTCCATGTCAATTGGAGAAGCGAAGAGGGAGTGAATGCAAAAAAGGTGATCAGCGGTCCAAGTTGTAAAAAAAAAAAAAAGTAACACATTAAAGTTAAATGACATCAACACATCTCACTCTCTTTTAAGATAAAAAAACAACGTTTTATTCGCTAGCTCATGCAAGGAACATGCATGGGTTTTAATTAACAAAAACTTAGAGAATAAGGGGAGAAAGAGAGTGGTTGGCGGCTAGACACACAGAGAAATAAAAAGATAAAGACAATGAGGTAAGCTTGGTGAGGAGGTGAGGAGCTCACGTGGGATGTTTTATCTTCTTCTCCATATATGGGACCAAGCCTTGCATGAATAAAGGAGAAACATCTCTCTTGGCATAATGCTTGGTCAAAATTTGCAGCTTGGAGACCATTCATCCATTGGTGGACTCGAATAAATGGTGGAGTGGAGAGCTCTCATCCAAGTCAACAATAATGGCTATACTATATTCTTGAATTCCTTCTTCCTTTGGTTTTTTAATTTGCCATTTTATCTTCTGAATTTTATCATAGATTAATATCTTGTTTTGAATTTGATTGTTTGAAATTTAGATGACCGAATGTTTGGTAGTTTAGACAAGGTTTTGTTGCTTTATTTTCCATAACCGAATGTATTTCTTTGCCTTGCTGAATCTTTGTCTTGGCTAGGATAATTCTCTTGTTTGGTTTAACCTTCTTATTACCTTATTATGAAATATTTGAACATTTTTTTGCTTTAAAATGATAATGATAATCTCATATTTACTTTGAATAATTATTAAGTTGTTTAAGGGTTTATTTCATATAGTTTCAATTATCCATGTAGTATTTGGTTCACCTATATTTAGTAGCTAATTTCTATGCATTTTCCTAAGTTTTAATCCATTTAAATTTCAGGTTTTTCATTATTTTTAAAATCAAGAATTTTTATTTAAAGTGTTAAAATAAGTATTAGATAATTAAGTTATAGATAATTGCTTATTAATTGAAGTAACTTAAGATTTCATTAGGTAAAGAGTTAAATTTGATTTCTTAGATTAGTTATCAATTTTCTAGATTTTATCTTTCTTGTTTGAGTTTTGAATTTTATTATTTTCGAGATTTGTTTTGATTAAAATTTAGCTTGTGTTAAGTGTTATTCCATGAAGTTTTGTTTATTCATAGTGTCCTTAGTTCATTGATGCTTGATAATTAACAATTGGTACTTGCTTTTAGGTTTTGATTCAAGTAATTTTAGTTTTTGTTCAAGTAATAGGTGCTGGAATTTTTAGTTAGAATATTAATTTAAACTTTATTTAATTAGGTTTTAGAAAATCAATTAATACATTAGTTAACTTAAGTTTATGTTAGTTTAACTGTTCAATTGTGTTCTTCAATAAGTGTTTTAAAATTTTCAGCTTTTCTTTTAATTATTTAAGCATGATTTATGTTCATTCAATCTTTGTTTTAGGTAGCTTAATCATGTGTGGCTAGTTCTTTTAGAGATTTGGAGATATTAGAAAGATGAAAGGATAAAAATTGTGGAAATGATGTTAAGTTTGTGCTTAATTAGATGCTTGTTTGTCTTGGTTGGTTTGGAACTTAGGTTAAATGTCATGAATTAGGAGTTATCCCTAGGCTTGATCACCCGTAGTTAATTTCCTAATTTTGAAGAGCTAGGCTTGAGTGTGTGATATGTAATAGTCCATAGCAATTCTCGAAAGTAGTAATAGGCTAGTGGAATTTCTTAGGATACTTAATCAACTAACCTAGGGTTCCATATCTTTAGGTTACACTTTCCGAGCTTGTGAGTTAATGGCATAAGTTAGTCATTCCTTAGTACCTAAAGCGTCTTCACTATTAAATTGAGAGAGCTTATTCTAGGTTATAGATGGGGATAGGGTCATTTCTAGAGCTTTTTATAATTGTATAATTTAGAGGAACAGAGGGCTTGAGAGCTTATTTGAGCATATATGCTATCAATATGACTAGAGTACCTATTATTTAGATTCTAGGATCAATGATCATCCCGACATCCAAAAGATATCCCCAACCCATGTCTTTGCTATTGTTATTTATATTTTATAAATTTGTTTAGTGTTTATGTCTTTTGCATCTTAGTTTATATTGCTTTCATCTATTCATGGTGTTTGACTCTTTTTATTGTAACATTTGAAATAAAATTTTCATTCTAGCTCTTTGTTGGTCGACCCTAGCTCATCATTACTGCATAGTTTGGATAGTTAGGAATTTATTATTTGATAGCTTGCAATAAGCTCATAAAAAATTATACATAGAAGTAGATAGGTTGCAATCAACACGCTGATATGGTTGCATTAGAAGTTAATTCCATAGTGTTTTATTGTGTTACTTTGCATGTTTAGGATGTGAATTGGATGAATTAGACTTAGTTTAATGTTATTATATTTTTTTGATAATGATTAAGTGTTTTAATGTGATGTTTGTTGATTTTAGTCTAGAATTCTATCACATTAGTGTGAATATCTAATGAAAGTTCCATTAGAATTGATTTAGGAGTGGGATTGATTAGGAGGTTCCACACCAAATATCAAGGTTATATGATGAGCCATCAAGAGGGTATAAAGGAAGGATTAAAACAACATTAGTTGAGCACTATATTTAGTATAAATGAGTTTAGAAAGGCATTAAGTGCACTTATAGAGCTTAAAATGTTAGGATATTTTACAAAGTGCTAGAAAAACAAGAGCCTACATAAAAAAATTTCATGACCATTGGAGGTTTGTAGAAGAAGTTATATAGAAAAGACTAAGCAGAGTTAAAAGTTGGAAAAAAGCTAAAATGGAAAATTTCTAGAGTAGGTGGGATGTCGTTTTTAAGTTAGTTTTATGATATTTTGTAGGAAAGGACGTCAAGAAAAACCCTACTAACTACCACTATAAGCCTAGGGAAGATCCAAAATAGAAAAATAGGTTTTTGAAGAGGAAAAACATCAGGAAATTTGAGATTGAAGGTGGATAAGATTTAAGACTGCTATCCAGATTTCCAACAAATAGGGCTTCATTTTGCATCAATAGTTTTCTCTGTCTCCTTACTTTCCTTTTAATTTTTAATCTAAATTGAGTTTTTTTGAAGATGAATATGGATTGCTAAATCTTGTTAGGGTTTATTCTTAAATTTTTTATTCAATGAATTAATGAAAGGTTGTTTGTAATAATTATTGATTTCATAATCACTTCGAATCGAGAGATTGTTTTGATTTATTTGATTTAGTTATTAGTTGTCCTTAGGATTGTTTCAAATCCAATTAAATTGCTAGGGGTAGTGTTATGTAATGAGAGGATGCAATTCAGGTTGTGATTAATTTAATTGGGCTTAATTGGTTATATCTTGAGAGATGATAATCAAATATTGGATATCTAGGATCAAACACATCTAAATTAATAAAGTAAAAGAAGGATAAATAAGGATAGAATAAGTCTAAGTCTTTATCACTGAGTAACTTGATTATTTTTGCTTCCTTTTACAGTTTTATTAATTGAATTTGTTAGTTTAGTTTAATTTTTAGATTATTTATCTTTGGTTTTATCTTAAAAAGAGTGCAATTCGGATTTTTAGGTGCATAGATTCAACCCTCATGGGTTAATTAGTTATTAGTTGCTAAAGACAACTAATAACTAATAACTAAGGATTAATTAGTTATTACTTGTCCTTAGGATTGTTTCAAATCCAATTAAATTGATAGGTGTAGTGTTATGTAATAAGAGGATGCAATTCAGGTTGTGATTAGATATCAGTTATACTATAGGTTAAGACCTGTATACTTGTAGTATATCTAAAATTAGCAAAAACGTTTTTAGCGCTATTGCCGAATATTGCAATTTTAGCATCTTATTCAATTGGAATTCTTTAATTTAAGGGTTTTTGACAGTTTTCTTAGGTGATTTTAGGTGCAAGAACACAAGAGTGACTAGGAGTCCAAGCAAGTTAAAGATATTAAATTTTCAGACATCACTAAGCATAAAGGATAACTTCGAAGAGTAAAACGCTAAGAAGCTACTGAAAGAATAATGGAAGAAGACAAGAATCTAAGCAAGCATCATTGAACTCTCATGGACTTCATGATCCCTAGCTTCAAAGTTAATAAGTAGGGTATTGTAAGACCCCATGTACAGGATAATAATTTTGAGATTAAGCTAACTTATTGAACATGTTGCAGACAGAAGTTCAATTATGTGATTCGGCCAATGAAGATCCGAAAGCCCATTTGGCCAACTTGTTAGAAATTTGTAGCACATTCTGATACAATGGCCTATCAGAAGATGTCACAAAGATGAGGCTATTCCCTTTCACCCTAAACGATAGAACCAAGTCTTAGTTAAACTCTTAGAATATAGAAAATGTTACGAAATGGGAACAGTTATTACAAACTTTCCTACCCAAGTGTTGCTAATTTTGAAAAACCACTAGAATTATTAATGAAATAACAAAATTTCAACACAATGAAGGGGAGTCTTTATATGAAGCATAGGAAAGGTTTAAGGATCTACAAAGGAGTTGCCCTCACCATAATATATACAGGGAATTTCTACTACTAAAATTATCTCATGGAGTTACTTCATAGATGAGAGGTACAATAGAGGCAGTAGTCGAAGGCTCTCTAATGCAGAAAATGATAGATGTCACACATGACTTGTTGGAAGAGATGGAGAATAATTACTACCTATGAACAATGAAATGGAGTAGGCAACTGTCAATAAAGGAGTTGAGGGGTATTATAACAATGCATTTAGTACTTGTCCTACAAGTTCAGATGTCAGCACTCGCCAAACAATTGAATAGCTTGCAAGCTACATCCTTACAATCGGTGAAAGCAATATAACACGAGCATGAATTATATGGTTACGAAATCTATATAAGTGCAGAGCATTTCTTAATGACCAGAAATGAGATAAACTAGGTGGATTATAAGGGGGCTTAATAGAAAAGAGATAGCAAAGGTGGAAGAACCACCCAAAATTTTCTTGTATTAACAATACATGTAGCAACATGAGAACTTAAGGACCTCCAATATTTCAGTAAGATAGGCTTGGAGCATTAGAATCAAAGATGGATGATTGCAGTCGTTCGTACATAAAATATTAGCTCAAATTAATCTATGTTTTAAAAATTTTGGTGAGCTCATCGTAAGCTACCAAGTAATAAAATTACCTAACTTACCTAACTAAGTAGCTAAGGCAAGTCAAGGTCGATCCCACAGAGAGTTAGAGTGAATTGCTATCTCTAATGTTGCTAAAAAGAAAAAAAAACCCTTAGGATAATTGACAAAACAAAGACAAACAAAGAAGAAATAAACAAGAAATACGAAATCTGGGTGGAAGATATATTAGGAATTATAAACTTATAAACGATCCTAAAAATAATTAACTTGGGATTGGTGTAAGATGCTAGCTTATAGGTTCAAACAAGCTCTTAAACCCTTAGTTCTGCCATTTTTAGATAGGTCCTATACGATAAAAAACCTATTCCTAATCACGAGGAAACTTAGAATAAGCTCTATAAATTTAATGACGCGATAGCATTAACAATTAAAGAACGACTAGCTTAAGGCACAATCTCACAAGCTCGAATTGTCTAACTTAGAGAATTAGAATTATAGGCTAAGTTAATTAAATTCACTGAAAAATTTAATTAGCCTATTGTTACCTATGGAAATCACTAAGACTATTGCGTATCACAAGTTCATTCCTAACAATAGAATTAGAAATTAAACCTAAGATGGCCAATCTTAAGAATTAA
>JAOXYD010030524.1:0-14164 GCA_028565735.1 Pinacopodium congolense | reverse complement strand
AGCTTCATATCTAGTTAAATGTTTAGGAAAGGCTTTGCATGTCGAGAGATCCCAAAGTTAATCCTAAATTTATTTAACTATTGACATTTAGTTGTACCTTGAGAGAGGGTAGTTAAAAAGATAGGAAATCTTGGGCCAAATATAAGAGGAATTGACCAAAGGGAATAAGGATAACAACAAGTCCTATTCTTAAATCTTTTTTTATTCTCCAAATATTCATTTGTGGTGTTGCGATTGGTTGTTTTGCTCGCTCTTACCTCCTATTTGTCTGTGTCTCATTTATTTCTTTTTATTTATTTTTTAAATTGATTTTTTGAAAAAAGGGTAAGCCAAATTAATAAAGCGTCTAGATACAATCCTCTTGGGATAGATATTCGTTCTTTATAACAAATACGACCAATATACTTGCGATTTTGAATGTAAAAATTGTTGTTTGTTTTGCAAATCCTCATCATCTATTGGAAAGTTTAAGTTCAATACATATCATAAACATCTATTCATTGAATCAAAAGGCAAGAGTTCCACAAAATAATTCAAGAACAACTCCTATAAAGTGTTTAGTTACTCATAATCACAAACAATCCACCAACAATCATGTTTTCCACGCTAAAAAGTACTAAAATGAAAAAGAAAAATAAACTAGATGACGCCTTGAATGTCTTCTCTTCAGTCCAAGGAAGCTGGAAACTTGAGTGTTATGTGTGTTTCAATGATTTCCAAGGAAGATTGTTCTTTTTTCTTTTGGGTGCCACAAAAAATATCTTCCTTGCCTCTTTTGGATGTTGTCTAATGAATTTTTTAGGACCCCTAGGGTTTAGAACACTTATATATGTTAAAAGTAGGGTTCCAACACTTAAAATCCCATGATTGACTCATAAAGGAGTCAGCTCTACTGTCACCATCATGGCTAGTCACGATCGTGATAGAAGGTTGTTAGCCAAGGTGTGTCACAATCATACAGATCCCCGTCGTGACACCCTGTTTGATAGCTTCGAGCATCCTTCACTATTTTGATCATAACTTCTACTCTAGAGCTCTGATTGACTTGAAATTTAACATGGAGACTCTTAGCATCTTGAGCTTCCTCTCCACCAATTTTCCTAACCACATGAAGTCTAAAAGTTCTACTAATTTTTCATTAAATTCACCTAAAAAACATCCCAGTCTGAAATCCTGATGCTCATCAAACTATCTCTCAAATAAGCTCAAAATCCACCCTTAAACACTAGACAAAATAAGGAAACACTTAAACACTTAAAAGATGATGAAAAGATGTAAAATATGAAAACTATGAAATAAAATAAAGCTAAAACACATAAAGAAACACTTAAAACATCTAAAAAAGCATTGAAACATAACCCTAAAGCACACTTATCAGAAGGCAACCCAAGCTAAGCGCTTGTTAGAAGGCAACCCATCCTTTCCTTTAAGTTTTTTTATTTTCTTTTTAGTTAAATAAGTATGTTGTTACTTTTATTTAAGTTTTTTTGCTTTTTTTCTTTACGTTTTATTTTGTAAGAAGCCAAAATTGGGATCGAAAGTGGGTAGGTATCTTTCTCAAAGACTTGATAGTTTCACATGATCAGGGGTGCTGTGTTGCTCAATACCTCTATGTATTTGCATTAATTTCAAGACATTGAGGACAATGTCCAATTTAAGTGTGGGGGTGTGGCAAGTTTAAAATTTTTTCACATTTGAGTTATTATGAGTTTAACGGTGATGATTTGAATGTGTTAGCTTGAAATGATTCTCATCTTTAGTCGATTGTTGATTGGGGTACTTGAAGAACATTGATACTTTAATTCGAGAAACTTTGCTTAGATCTTGAAATGATGCTAACTTCCTCATTTTTCCTTTTTGCTGTAGTGACTTTGCCTGGGCTTTCGGTAGCCATTTGTGTGATATTTCGTATTTAAGTCCATTTTGTATGGTTTTTCATATGAATATGAAATTGGATACTTAGAATAAAATATCTAAAAAAAAGAAAGAAACTAAGAAACTAAGAAGACTAAGAAAGACAAAGAAGAAAAAAAGACAAAGAAAAAGAAGAAAAAAATCGTCTTTATTTTTGTGTCATTGAATAAACTGACAATTCTTACTCCACTGACTTTAACCCAATGGAAGTATAAAGTTATAAGTGGTCCTAATAGCCATTTGAGACGGTGATCTAGTCTAGTAACTAGGGGTATTCAAGATAAAATGTTCAGCTTTACGTAAAAAAAATTAGATGGCCTCTCAAATAAACATTACCAAAAACTAAAATTTTATTGTATTTTCAATTATTTTCGGTTGTCTTGAAAATCCATGACTAGTTTGTATGATGATATTTGTGAAATGGCTTGAAGGTTAGATATTATGCATATTGGGCTACTTTTTCACTAATTGTATGCTTTACTTGTGATTTCCTTATTTTGGTCATGACAGAGCTCAAATTTGTGAATTGAGTTAAAATCATCAACTGATTTCTGTTGTGCTCAATTAACTATTGACTCTTGATTGGAATTGTTTTAATGAAGTGTTTAAATCAGTTTTTAAGGATAAGCAATATTTCAAGTGCAGGGATATTTTGTTGGGTTAAATTATCTTAAGTTTTTGTATGCACTTTAATGTGAATTCATCCTTATTTTCATGCTTAAATGACTAAATTATGTTTGTTTTGAGCTTACATGTGGGTTTGGTCTTTAGGACACAAGTTATGGCTAAAAGGTACAAGTTTGGAGTAAACTAGAGCGAAAACAGATGATGCAGCTACTAGAGATTCAGTGTTCAGTCGACTAAATGATATGTAGGCCTAGGTCAATTGACCAAATGACCTATATTCAATCGACTAAAAACATCAATTAGTCAACTGATATCATGCGAACAGTGAAAAAATTAAGGATAGAAGCATCTTTCACATGTTTAACCTAATAGAGGTTTATAAAAAGGGATGAGAAGCGCATAACGGGGGTAACCTTCATTTTTTAGCAGGCTCTGTCGTCTTCTTTGGTTTTGTTATTGGTTTCTTAGATTTTTCTTCTTGTTCTATAGGGTTTCATCTAGATTTCGTTAATGTTTTTCTTTAATCTCTTAAGCTAATTTTTTAAGCGTTGTTTAGCATTTAAATATTTATTCTTTATCTGTTTAAGCTTTTCATTAATGTCATTCATTTTTTTAGCATCATTCTTGTGTTTTTATCATGTTTTTATTATTTTCCTTTTTATGAACCTATGGCTTTTAGTAATTGAATGCTTTTTAATTTTCCAGTAGTTATATTTGTTATTATAATGTGTTTATTATTTATTTATTTTTCTATTTTACTTAATTTTGTTATGTTAGGTTCATTTTTATCTCTGATAAGAGGATATTAATGGGATAATGGCTTTGTAATAATGAGAATTGACTTAATTTCGATTAGGCATTGTGATTTAGGATGAGGTTGATTTGGAATTTCGATATAACCACATTAATTAGGGATTTCATCATAGGATTGGCCATCTTAGGTTTAACTTATAGTTCACTTGCTAGGATTTAGTTTTTGATACATAATTTTCATTAGCAAAAATTTTATAAGTAGAGATAGGTTAATTGAATTTATAGGTATACTTAATCAATCTTAGCCTATGATTCCAATTCTCTAAGTTACATTATTCAAACTTGTGAGATTGTGGCCTAGGTTAGTCATTCCCTAATTCTTAATGTTGCGATGCCAATAAATTTAGAGACCTTGTTCTCGGTTGTCACAAGATTAGAGGCAAATTTTCTATCATATAGGATTTCTATAAAATCGGTGGAACTTAGGATTCAAGAACTTGTTTGGATCTATAAGCTAGCGGCTTAGACCAAACACAATCTATTATTTTTTATGATCAATTATACGTCCTAAATCTCATAAATATCTTTTTCCCATCTTTCCCTTATTGTTATCTATTTCTTTTTATTTGCATTGATATTTATTTGTTTGGATTTTTTATATTTGTTTTTAATTTCAAAAAATCTAAGGGGATTTCTTTTCTTTTTATTTTCTTTTATTGCAACATTAGTAATAGCTAAAACTCTCCCTAGCTCCTTGTGGGATTGATACTGACTTGTCCTACTACATTGGTAGCTAGGCTAGTTATGTAAATTTATTATTTATTGAGCAAGCGATAGCTCCATCAAATTTCCATATGAATTTTGAATTGGATGTTGAGTTAAAATTGAACAAAAATATTTTTTTGTTAAATAAGTGAGCATGTTTTCACTCCATTGTCTTCAAATCTATAAAAAGATCGAAGTTATGATTATTTATAGTAGCCATTTCAGGGTCTGATCTCAACGAGTAACTAGAGGTGTTCATGATTAAATGTTCACCCTCACGTCTAAAAGTTAAATGACATCTCAAACAAGCTAAAAATGACTATCATAGTTGAGTAATCGGAATCATTCATGATAAGGTGTTTGACTTCGCCAAAAAGAACAGGTGAACTCTTACAAAATGCTGCAAGATGAATTTGTGTTTATTTATATTGTTTGGAACATCCTTAATTATATTCATATGGTGACCTAAATGAAATTATTTCAATGTTTGACATTATGTATTAAGTTTCGCTTATTGACTAACTATATTTGATTTGAAATTGTTAACTAAGTTTTTGTCATGAAAGAATTAAGATTTGTGAACTAGGGTAAAGCATTGATTCGTTTATGTTTGTACCTAATTATATTGAGATTTTAGATCAAGATTTTTTTAATATAATTTTTAAATCATTTCATGAGGTCAAACAATCAAATTAATCCCTATGAAATTCCCCCACCCTAGAAATGATTTTCTAGTGTGGGGGAATTTTATAGGGATTATTTTTTTTTATGTTTTCATATGTCATTTCACTTGAATTCATCTTTATTTCAAGTTTAAAAGTGCTCAAGTTGTGTTATTAGGAGATGAATGGTAGGTTTAATTTATTAATACAAGTTATGGATCAAAGCATCAATTTTTGGAAGAAGTCAAAGAAACAAAGGAGTGAAGGAGAAGCTATAGCAGGCTAAATGACTGTTGGGACAAGGGCCATTTCACCTTCAAATGCGTTGTTGAGCACATTGTTCATGAGAAAAAAGTAGGGATTAAAGAGTATTTTCCAAAGCTCAGCCTTACCCTAATTAGAAGGGGTATATAAGGCCCTTAAAGAGGCAAAGACAAAGAGGGGAGTAGCCTTGGACATTTTTCTTAAGCTTTATTCTCGTTTTGTTAAGATTTTTTCACATTCTTAGTTAGGTTTAACTAATATTTCATTTTCAATCACTTTATTTCAGTTTTTTTAGGTTGTTTTAACATTTAATTACAATTGTTCAAAGCTTCTTAGTGGTAACCCATTTTTCTATCTTCCTTTAGAGTTAAGTTTCTTTTTTTGTGGGTTTTATGATAGAATGTTTTGAATATTGTAAGGAATATTTATTATATATGAATAAATTGTTTTATCTTCCATTTTTCAACCTTTATTTTAGTTGTTTTCAAGTATTTGTTATTTCAAATTTGTCTTTATTAAATAGTAGATTGGTTATTGTTTTATCTTATGGATTTCCATTTATACTTGATGCCCTCGGTTAGTTTATACTTGATAGTTGAGATTTATGCATTTCCCTAAGTTCTAGATTTTTTAATTTCAATTTTGGTTTTTTAACTTTGTGTTTCATAATTTATGTTTTAATGCAATTGGTTTATGTTCTGTGAATTTGATTGAGTTTGGTTGTTTTAGTATGAAAAGCTAGAGTTTTCATTAGATTAAGTCTTAACACTTAGTTTTCAATATTTATTTTAAATTTTCTAGCTTTGATTTCATTTTATTAAGATTGGGTTATGTTTATTTAATCCCTATTTTGATTAATTTGAGCAGTTGTAGCTAGGCATTTAACGGTTAGAAAGTATAAAAGGGATAATGGGAAATTATTTGTGAGAATAAGATTAAGTTTTATTGAGTTTGGTGCTTTAAAGTTCAAGTTATGTTGGAACTCAAGCTTTATGTCAAAGATTCAATATTATTTCTAGGTTTGATCACGCTTTTTATAATTCCTCATCTGAATGCTAGGTTTGAGTATGAGATACATAATAGTGATTTGCAATTTCTGAGAGTAGCAATTGACTTATTGCATTTGTAGGCAAAATTAATCAATTAGTCTAAGGATCCAATCCCTTAGCTTATACTTTCTGAACTTACGAGTTAGTGGCCTAATTTAATCGTTCCTTATTGCATAATGCTTTTTCTCTATTAAACATAGAAAGCTTATTCAAGGTTAAAGCAAAGTTAGTGGTATTTCCAGAGTTTATTAGATTTGCCTACTTTGAAGGAAAGCTTGTTCAAATCCATAAGCCAACATCTTTGCTAGAGCATCATTTATCTTGATTCAAAAATAAATGATTGTCCCAAAATCTCACTGATACCTTCTGCCCATTTCTTTGATATTATTATTAACTTATCGCCTTTTGCATTGTGTTTGCCTCTTTAGTTGCATTAATAACATTTTAAATTTTTTGGTTCTCATTACATTAGGGGTTTTTGTTTTTATTTTTTCATATGACATTTGAAATAGCATTTGCATTATAATCCCTTGTGGTTTGACCCTGGCTCTCCTTATTATAAAGTTAGGTAGATAGGAATTTATTGTTTGGTAGTTTGCAATGAGATATCAATTTGTAAGAAAATTGATGCAAAGAAGTAGAAAGTTGCTAATGCATTTTGTTACAGATGTTTACTTTTGCTAATGTTTTTCATAATATAACTTTTAGTTTGTATTATGAGATATATTTATTATGTAAATATACTTATTATGTATTATATATATATTTAATATATTTGTTATGAAAATTTTCAATTTACTGACTATAATACCCTTTGAAATACGTATAAATAATATTTCAACCAATAACACTTATTATAAATGTATGCTAATTCTTTTACTTTTATGTTATGTTTTAATTGTTATCATAGCATTTAATACCTTCAAATTGTAAAATAAAATTCATATTTGGTGGTACATATATGTATTGAGTAGTTAGTGATAGGGGTTTATTTTATATGATTTTTCATGATATTTTTATGTTAATTCACCCATATTTAAAGGCTTAATTGTGTAATTTATGTCTTTAACTGTTTAATTTTCATGTTGCACCATAATTGAATGGAAGATTGTAAAAAAATAGGAGCTAAACAGTACTAACAAGCAGACTTACATTTAACTCATCCAGACTCACGTTTAACTCCTTTTTAGGGACCTAAACATAGGTAGTAAAAAGAAACCATTTAACTCCTCTTTAAGGGTCATTTAAGTAGCAGTCAAACTTTTTCCAATTAGATCTTTTTTCTTATTGTCTACAACTTGCTCCACTTGATCATAGCATATTTATGGAGGTATTCAAACTAAAAATAACAAGGAGGAAAACAGAGAACACAAATTAGATTGTCTCTAGTTTTAAGGCTTATTTTTAGCGTTCTTTATATTTTTATATTTTATAGATTTGAGCTTATAGTTGAGGATTATGAAAGCATAAACACATTATTTAGATATGTGGAGTGTATGTAGCCCCTTTGTGGTGCATTCTTAACTTGTTTTTACATTAAAATCTATATATTGTTATCATTTGTTCAAGAACATGAGGAATATGATGAGGATGATTTCTTTATGAATTCAAATGAGTTTTTGATCCTGTTTTTTGTTAAATGATTTGGATATGTTTGGAAATCAATTCCATACAGGATTGAAGATTGCTTTTTTCTTAAATGATGGGATTAATGCTTATTCTAAACCAAACATTTAGACTAAAGTTAAGAAACAACTTAGGATCCGAGAAATCTTCCTAATTTCTTGAAAAAATCTTCAAGCAACCCGATTTAAATTATTAAATGACCAAACCTTGATTTATCTTGAGGGTTATAATCTAAAAATTGAAATTTTTTAGGTTAAGCTTCTTCAACTTTAAGCTTAATGTTTAATACTGATGAATGACCAAAATTCAACTTATGTAAGTAGATAAAAACCATTGCCTTAACTATAACAATGCTTTGATTTAGAGAAGTGACACTAGGACAAGCTCTTCAATCCTTGATTAATCTATCCAGATAATTAAAACTCAATTCCTTAACTAATTAATCCATTAGGAAATCATTCAATTTAACTAAGCTATTTTACATAACTTATTATTTTAAGTTCAATTGGTAAATTTAGTTAGTAATTTTATTCAATTTGGATTCTATAGGTAATTATAACCTAATTAACTTAATAATTTCAGTTTGACAATCCATGTGGAATGATAACTCAAATCTTAAATATTCCTCTTTATTACATGGAATTAATAAACTTGCCATCATCATTCGTTTAATTTTGTAAAAGGAAAGAAAAGTGTGCTTCCAATAATTAATTTTTTAATTAAATTTGATCATTGGGCCTTAATAAAAAACAAAACTACCAACAAGTTTTTAGTGTCAATGCCAACGAAATTCTAACATAATTGGAATGCTAGGATAAATTAGTGAAGATTAGTCTAGAGTTGTAAGGGTTTAAGTTTGTTTTAATTGCTTTGTTTGAATTATGTGTTATTTATTTTATGAGTTTCTCTTTTTTATTTGTTTGTTTTATTTTATTATTTGCTTAAAATTTGCATGTGTACTGAGTATTAAAAAACTAAGAAGCTAAAATTTTGTCCAGAACTTAAGCGATCAATTTGACAACAAAAGAAAGAAACTCGAGCAAGCACTTCTAAAATTTTAAGAGTAGAAAGTGTTAGTGAGCAGCCTTTTGACTTAGACATAGATCAACTAGAACAATTAGATGATAAACCTTAAGAGGGTATTACAACCTTAACTATAATGGATTTATCTTTAGAAAATAAAGAGCAACCTATGGCTAGGATTGTTCAGCCTAAGGGCATTGTAAACAATTTCAAAATAGCTTATAGCATCATTTTTATTATTTTAGGTTCTAATTTGGTGGTACAATCTTAGAGGTTCCAAATGAGCATTTCCAGAATTTTCTTGACATTCTTGATCTATTTAAGAGTAATGGTATGTTTGAGGATGTTGTCAATCTTATATTGCTTACTTAGAGAACAGGCTAGACCATGGCTTAATATCTATCAATCTGATTCCATTACAATAAGTAACAATTTATTAAAGAAATATCTAGATAAGTTTTTCTCTCCCACAAAGATTGTAAAGATGAAAAGAAAAATTAGTTATTTTTTTAAATATGAAAAGGAAAGATTATACGGGGCATGGAAAGGTATAGGAAAATGTTGGCCAAGTGTCCAAATCACAATTTTAATACCTAGGAACAAGTGAACATCTTTTATACTTGTCTTATGTCTTCCACTCACTACATTATAGATGCTATAGCAAGAGGAATTTTTATACATAAGTCTCTAGAGGAAGCATATATTTAATAGAAGAGATGACAACTAACATTTTCCAATATTAATTCAGAACGCCATCCAATGAAACCATATAGGGCACATGCTATTAATGATACAGTTACTTTAGCTGCCCAAATGGATGTGTTAAATAAGAAATTGGATTTTTTGATTAGTAGAGATTAAAGTAGTAGATTTAGGAGCCAAGTTAAGTGAAAACATTATTGTAGTTCTTACCATGCATCCTTAGAATACCAAATATATAGTCCTTCGCCGGCGAGCCTGAGCAAGCCTAGTATGATAATTATAATAGGCAAAGAAATACCTACAACCATGGATGGAGGAACCATCCAAACTTTTCTTAGTGAGATAACCATATTGCCTACTAGCACTTAGATTTAGAGCCAACCCAACTCTACCTAAGAAATTATGTTTGGAAGAAACCCTGTTAAAATTTATTCAGGGTAATAAGTTTCAATTGTAAGATCATGAAGCAGCAATTAAGAATTTAAAGACTCACATTGGCCAAATTGCTGAGACTTTATAAGAATAACTACCCAGTGAGCTACCAATCATAACTAAAGCTAATCTTAGAGAACATGTGAAGGTCATTACTCTTAGAAGTGGTAAATTAGCGGAAAGTAGGGAAATAGAAAAGAAGAAGGAAGTAGAAGTAGAAGAGAGTGATGAAATAGTATACGAACTAGTAGAAAGAAAAGAAAAGGGAAAGGTTGTGGTTAGTGAAATTCAAGTGCAATCTCATAGACTTTCTATGAATTAGTATATAGAACCATATAAGCCTTGAATTCCTTACCCATAAAGACTTAATAATACCACCTTAGATAAGCAATTGGGTAATTTTGTGGACATGTTTATGAAACTACATATTAATATCTCAATTGTAAAGGTCATAGCATAGATGCCCTATTATGCTAAAGTTTTAAAGGACATTCAGTTAAATTTTGAATGACAAAAAATTATTCTAGCATATCATAGCTTCACTACCTCACTCTTAACTACTTCTTTCATGTTTGGGTTCAATCATATGGACCCAACTAAGATAAATTTAATCACTCAATTCCCACCTCCAAATTCAGTTCGAACAAATAAAATTTTCTTATGTCATGCTGGTATCTATTAGATATTCATTAAGGATTATTGAAAAATCACCAAGCCTCTTACTAATCGTTTTACAAAAGATGCTATATTTGATTTTGATGATAAATGAAATCATTCTTTTTAGCTATTAAATGCAAAGCTTACAAATGCATTAATCTTAGTTTCGCTAGATTGGTCTTTAACTTTTAAGTTGATGTACAATTCTAGTGATTTTGCAATTTAAGAAGTTTTTGGGCAAAGAATAGATAAAATCTTTCATCTGATTTATTTTACATGTAGGATACTAAAAAAAACCTAAAAGGCCTGCACAGTGACTGAGAAAGAAATGTTAACTATCGTCTTTGTCTTTGACAAATTAGATCCTATTTGGTTCTTTCAAATATGATCGCACATACTAATCATTCAGGGTTGAAATATTTAATTAATAAACCTAATGCAAAGCCGAGATTAATTAGATGTATCCTTATATTACAAGAGTTTAATATTGAAATAAAGGATACAAAAAGATGCTGAAAATTATATTGCTAATCATCTTTCAAGATTAAGTGATGAAGTGATGGAAAAAAGGGTAAATCAAGATATTAAGGATTAATTGTTATGTTAATTAGGATAAATTTTCATGCTATTCTGATTATGTTAATTATTTAGTAGGCAATATAATTCATTATGATTTCTTTTATCTGCAAAGGCTAAAATTCCTCACTGATGTTAAGAGAATTCTTTGGTATGATCCTTTTAAATACAAGATATGTGGAGATGGAATTATAAGGAGATGTGTTCCTTATGAGGAAATGCCTTTTATATTAGATCATTTCCATTCTAAGGAACTTCGAGGACACTTCAAGCCTATAAAAACTTTATATAAGGTTTTAGAGTCTAGATTTTATTAGGCCACACTATTCAAGGATGCATTTCAGTATATAAAATCTCATGATAATTGCTAAAGAATTGTAAAAACTTCCATGCGACATGAAAGGCCCCTAAATAATGTTCTTTTAGTGAATTTTTTATGTTTGGGACATTGATTTTATAAGACTCTTTTATAAATCATTTGCCATTCAATATATTTTAATTGCAATAAATAGGTTGAAGTAGTAGCATTACTTACTAATATTGCAAGAAGTGTAGGGAAATTTCTAAAGTGAAATATTTTTACAAGCGTTGGTACATCAAGAGCTATAATAAGTGATGAAGGTTTGCATTTTTGCAATAAGCAATTTTATTCCCTCCTACCCAAGTATGGTGTTAAACATAAAGTCACTATGCCATATCATTGACAAAATAGCTATCAAGTGGCAATTTCAAAATGAAAAATTAAAAGAATTTTAGAAAATACCATTACTATATCTATGAAAGATTTATATCTAAAAATGGATGATGCATAATGGGCATATGACACTACTTATAAGACCACTACTGGAATGTCTCCATATCACCTAGTTTATGGCAAGTCATGTCATTCACTTATTGAGTTAGAGCACCAGGCATTTTGGGCAAAAAAATTCCTAAATTTTAACTAAAAGAAAGTTGGCGAGCAAAGGTTATAAATATTAAATGAGTTGGATGAATCTACTATTTCTACTTAGTAAGGCCATTAAATCTATTAAAAAAATTTTCTATCCAACCTTTTTTAAGTTTTTCCCTACTTTAATTATCTAAATATTTTTTTCATATTCCTTTGTTTTTGCTTTTGTCCTTAGTTATATTTTTCCTTCCTTTTAGGTGTTAAATATTTGGTATTTTGTTGGTCCCTCTTCCTTTTAGGTGTTAAATCTTTGGTATTTTGTTGGTGCCTTTTTAAGCTTTTTAAATTTCAAGTCTAGCTTTGCCTAGTTTAAGTTCCTAGCTTTAATTTACTTATTTGATTTTATTTTAGTGTGTTTTTAATGTTTTAGTTTTTTAATCAAGTTTGTTAAGTCTTTTAATTAGTTTTTCTCTTACTCCTAGTCTTTTAAATTGACCTCTTTAGTTTTAGTTTAGTGTCCTTTAAGCTTTTGAATCTATAAGGTTTAATTTCTATTGTTTTTAATGTTTTTAAAAGAATATCTTTGAGAAATTTAATTATATAGTCCTTAGAGCTTTGTTTAAAATTAATTTAGAGTTGATTAGGTAACTTCTTGATAAAAGAAAATTCAATTTAAAGGAGTCTCTACAGAAGTATAATGGTAGGAGTAAAATGGTGGACTCTTTCTATAAAAAAACCACCGTTTAATTCAGCTAGAGAAGTTAAACAGCAGGACTTAAATGATGTCGTTTAACTCTCTAGGTGTCATTGTTCAAGTCCCTATTAATCACACAAACAATGTCATTCCGGCATAATTCTTTGTTTTCTTCCTCATCCTCTTCCTCTTTTTTGTGCCTTTAATGTCACCCAAACCCTAAAAGCATCTATTTTCTTGTCATTTCTTCACTAAAATTAGTGTTTTAGGGCTAATTTTGCTGAAAATTTAGTGTTGTGTCTGATTTTTCCTAGAAATCTCCTAAACAAATTTTGGATTTGCATCAAAATCCATAAAAACAACGCCTCAAATATTGTTTATAGTGAATCTAAATGTTTCATTTCTTCTAGTGATGTAGGGTAGTTTTTCAATTTTTTTAGTACCATTGGAATCCTCGAATCATTATCTATCATTTGGCATTAATTTGTTGCCTTAATATGATCGCTGAAAAATTAGGAATATTTTGGTGACGTATAAAATTTTTCAGCAAGGTTAGTTGCATATTTTTTTTATTTTTAGCCCATTTTTTCCCTTTAATCAATATATTTGGTGAACAATTTTCACTTGATATGTATTAGAGAAAATTCTAAGGTGTTTAAAGATCACGAAAGAGATTTGGTTACGATGATTCCCACTTCTCAAGTCCTGAGAATAGAGACTAGTTTGAGAGCCATCTCGCAAACTAATTCATCATGCAGAGGTCTTTAACACCCAGCTTCGATGTTGAGTTTGGTGTATCTAGTGCTTTTCATGCATTAGGGTGGGATTCAGTATTAGTTCTTATTAACGACTTTTGGTTAGAGAGTTATATACCAACATAGAAGAAAAAAAAGTCAAGATCTCCTAGAAATTGTTTCTATAGTGCGGGATACACCTCTTCTTATTACTCGAGCTTTAAATATCTTCACTTTTAGCTGTGCCCAATATTAGAGATCCTTATGATCATAGAGTGGATAAAATTTGAGGTGATAGGGTGGAATCCAATCCTACTTTCTCCATCATTATGGCTCGAGCTTATTTAAACCTTATCTAGCCATCAGGTAAGAGCAACTATCCAACCCATTAGCTTTTTATTTAGAAACGAATAGTTATCGCCTTATCAAGCTTTAATATGGTTCCCCGTTGATAGGGGTCAAGTTGATATGATTTTTATGGCTAATTTGTTGAATTATGACCCCTATATCATTGTTTAAATGTTTAATTGATGCCCCATAATGTTTGATTTGCATATTGGAGCTTAATGATCAGGATTTGAAGCAAAAACATCAAGAAAGACTCTTTATGCTGACCATAAATGGCACCCTGAGAGGGTGTCATTGTTGAAGAATAGGGGTCGTTGTTGGTGATGTGCAGTCGAGGTACAACGGCACCCTGAAAGGGTTCCGTTGTCGTGGTGGCAGGGTGCCGTTGTCCTAGAAGTCAACAATTTCAGCTTGGTGTCTTGCAGATTTCAACACAGGCGTGATCA
>JAOXYD010030493.1:0-14165 GCA_028565735.1 Pinacopodium congolense | reverse complement strand
AAAGATGACAATGAGTCAAATATGTGACAGTCATCCGTAATTAAATAAGTAGGTTTTCACTTGAATTTATTTGAATTTTGAGTATATTTGAAAAGTTGAGGTCCATTTTTTTATCTTTTTTTTCTCGAATCTAGTCCAAACAAATTTAAATATAAGACAATTATAATTAGTTAAATCATATATACTAATTAATTTCAAATCAAATTAATTTTAACTCATGTCCTATTGCCTCCGTTATAAGTTAGGAGCTCCGTGTATAATACATAAAAATATGATTATCATATTCATTTGGAATTCAAATATTTTATTTTTAGTGACTTTTTCTTACATAAGTGGAGATAATTCAGTTGCAATCTAAATATTTTTTATTCGTTTTATGTAATTAAATAAAATGTTAAACCATTCGATTCCAACTATTTTGACTTTGTGATAAATGCAGCATAATTGGTGGAGTGCTCATCGTTTTGGGACTCTACGTGGTGCTGTGGGCCAAAGGCAAGGAGTCGAAGAAATTAAAGGAGTTGCGTTCACCTTTACCTTCCAATTCCCACAGCAACGAAGCGGAAAACTTACAAATTGTGGTCACTTCATCTTGACATACTACTTGAAAGAGTGGTTTCTAATAAATCCCTGCCGTCCATAGAGTTGTAATTAATATTCCCACGTTCTTTGTTTAACTTTAGACCTTGAGATCATATGGTCACTTGTTTGTTCTGTTAGTTACTGTTAGTGTTTGTTCTGTTAGTTTTTTTATGTTTATGATGAAAAGTATTAGAGAAAAAGGTTTTTTAAAAAATGTAATCCAGGACGCTTAACATTTCAGTAGAAATTTAAGTTTCTTTTTCCAATTATCTTTATTATTACTTTAATGTTACTAAAAGGGTACTCATCATACTTTGAATTTTAAGGTGTAAAAGTTGTAAAAGAGATATCGGTACTCATTCAATAACGTAGTTTAATTGTTACGATGCTAAACTAGGCAAAATCTTTGGTATAAGAAAATGAAATAAGAAAAATCTTTATGATGTTTCTGATGAACATAGATCAATGTTTTAAAAGAAGTGAAAGTTCTTACTGTTATCTTTAGTACTAATTTTCATTATAATGTTACTGTCCCTTCGAATCCATAAGAATACGAAACAATGGCTTATCTGCTTCGGACGAGCTTAGGGTTCCCCTTTTTCCTTATTCATGGCTAATCGTTGGTTTTGTGTCACCTCTTCTCTTCTTGCCATTCAACCTTTCCTTGGATCCACTTCTCTTCCTGCAGCTCACCCTTCCCTCGGATTTGACTTCTTATTCTGCCCTCACGCCCCTTTGCTTCCATCTTCAGAGCTATGGCTGACCATGGCCCTTTCCCTTCCCTTCCCTTTCCTCGTTCCAGCAGCTCTCCTTTCCCAAATGCCAGCTTTGCTCCACCGGGTGAAGCCCCATTACTAAGAACAGTTCTTGTAAGTAGGGATTTGCCCATTGGTTAGGATGAATTAACTCCTTTTACCCCTTGGTCTAAGAAGACATGGAAACAGGTGTCGAGGGGGCTTCTCCTCTGATTCGGTGCTAAGGTACTACCCTTTAGTTTGGTCAAATGGGAAATTCATTGTATCTCCTTCTATTCAGGTCCTCCAAGAAGGGGCTCGTAAGTGGAATGCCTTGCTAATTGGATTTTTCAGGGGCAAGCGTCTGGCTTTCCTAATGGTACATCGATGAGCATTTCAATAATGGCGCAAAACGGGATTAATGGATATCATGATCACAAAAGAGAGTGTTCTTATTCAAATTTCAATACCCTGAGCAAGTGGCTAAGGTTTTGAAGGCAAGCTCGTGGCATATAAGCAGTACTCCATTGTTCCTACGAAAATAGAGGCCAAGTATTTGAATGAGTGATCTTCAGTCCAAACAGGTAGCAATTTGGATAAATATACATAGAGTGCCTTATGAATATTGGACAAAGGATGGTCTTAGCCACCTAATCAGCTACGTAGGTAAGCCAATTTGTTTGGATAACTATACAGCTCAGTTTAAGAGGGTAGGGTATGCTAGGATTTGTCTTCTTACAGAAATCAATTAAGAGCTTTTTAAAGAAAATTTTCTGTCTTAATTGGAAAAGGATGGTGAGGTTTATGAAGATCAAGTTCTTATAATTAAAACAATAAGTAAAATGGAGGTCAACAGGAAGATTTTCAAAACAAGTAGTTCAGAAGAATTGTTACAAAGGGCTAGTCAAACTCCTGATCTTGTGCCCGTAATAGAAACTAATCCCTATCAAGTGGGACATGAGCCTACCCATCAGATCCAAGCTGAGAACGTACAGTTATCTCAAGAGGGTGATAATAACCATTCCTTTGGAAATGACACTAGCCGTAGTAGATTTGTTCCTTCTTTGCACAAACCTCAAACGAAACTAGTTGATTTGACAATAAAGGAAGTAGTGAGAGCTGTTTCTCCTGTGCTAGGGGAGATTCACCCAACTAATAACCAAGAGGAATTGGGAATCAGTTCTCCCTAAAAATCTCCTAAGGACACTGATGGGGAAAGTAAGTAAAATGTAGACATTTGCTCTACTCCCCCTTCCTCTATTTGTGATTGGCAGGGACATGCTGATTCAGGCCTATTAGAGGCTACACTCCTCCCAACAAAGTAGCGAACTGTGACAAAGGAGGGGAGTGGTCAGGGCTCCAAGAAAGCTCTTACCTCAGCAGGGGAAGGCACTGGGGTGGATTTGACTAGTGAATTAAATAGGGGAGTGCAAAAATAGATTTAGGAGAAGGTGTAAGTGGAAATTGGGAACAAACAGGCTGTTTTAGACCAAGGTTGCTCAGTTGTTCAGGCAGAATTCACAAAGTTAAAACTTAGAAGTTTCTCGAGGAAAGATAAGCCCAGAACCCCTTTTACCCTTTAATGACTGTAGCTTGGAATGTAAGGGGATTAAATAATCCCAACAAATAGTTAGTAGTAGCCGATTATTTTAAAAATACTCAAGCTGGCATGGTAGGTTTGGTAGAGACTAAGCTTAAATATAATTAATTAGCAAAGCTCTTGGTCTTTAAAAAACAGTGGCAAGTGATATCAAATCATACACATCATTTTTATGGTCAAATCGTAGTGGCATATGATCCAGAAAGATTTACTGTTCATTAGTCAAGAAGGACATATCAAATCATTCATTTGGAGTTGATTTTAAACTAAATAAATTTCAAACCTTGTGTTACCTTTGTTTATGTTTCCAACTTTGGTTTCCAACAGAATAGTCTAGGGAATAAGCTCTAAGAGATTGAACAATCTATAAACTATCCCTAGATAGTCTTGGGAGATTTTAACTGCACTTTTATGGAGAAGGAAACTAATTCCCTATCAAATCATTAAGGGCCTTGCAAGAGTTTTAGAACTTGTGTCAGAATAACGGGTCTGATAGATCTTAAACAGGAGGGTTTTTACTTTACTTGGTGCAACAATCAGTCTAGGAGATATATGATTTAGAGGAAATTAGATAGAGTCATGGTAAATAATATATTTTAGGAACTTATTCGTATAAAAATAAATTTAAGAAAATTCCTAAATTTTCTCAAATTTGTTTGACTTTCCAAAATTTTATTTTTAATATAATTTAAGTGATTTTAAATATTTTAATATATAAAAGTAAAAACCTATAAAATTTATATTTATTAAGTTCTATTTTAAATTTTAATATAAATTTTCTTTTAAGTATATATAATAGAGAATATAAGTTTTAATTTAAAAAATTAAATAAAGTTTATAAGCCTTTTTATAAATATATGAGTTAATAGTACAAAAATTAAATTTGTATAAATTTGAAGAAGTTTCTCAAATTTTTTTAAATTTATTTTTATATAATTTAAATTATTTTTAATATTTTCATTTTTAAAAGTAAAAAAATGTATTATTAATGACAATACCTTTACATTTCCTCAAATTTAATTTTTTTATATGAGTAAGATCAAAAACTTAAGAGTATGGAATTTAAAGATAAATTTGTAAATAAATTTTAATTTTAAAAGTAAGTTTAAAAATATAAAATTGAACTTAAATTATATAAAAATTCAGTAAAAATATATCTTAAAATATTCTAAAATTCACTTAAAATAATTTTAGTAATAATTATTATCTTGATCTTTTATTATAAATTATACTTCTTATTTTACATGTATTATTATAAGAATTTATTTTTAAATTTATTAAAATTTAATTTTAGTTAATAATAATTAAATAATTTAATTATATTTATAAATATTATGTAAAAATATTCATTTATGAGATGAATCTATATTAAAAATTTCAAAATAGGTTATTAATCTAACATTTTCACATTTTCAGTTAAGTGACTAATCTTTGAAAATTTTTCATTTAAGTGATTAACGTTTAAAAAATTAACCAGAAAAGGTAAAAAGGTTGTAAAGGACCGGGTCAGATTTGGGTTGCCGAGTAAGTTCGGATCACTGACGGTATTAGTCTTTTTCACTCAACTGGTTAACTTTTGAAACATTAATCACTCAATTGAAAATTTTAAAAGCTTTATCACTTAAGTGAAAAAATGTGAAAACTTTGATTACTTATTTGACTATTAAACATTTTTTAAAACTAAGGTTGAGGAAAGGTGACCCCATGTGCCCTTATCCTTTTATCATTTATATGAAGGCTTTAACTTAACCCTTAATTTTAACATTACCGTGAACTCTCACTTTTGTTATCATTGGAGATGCTAAAGCATTAAACTAAGCCATCTTTACTATGTTGATAACCTTCTAGTCAATAGGTTTGGTGCAACTTCTATCTAAAACCTCTTTTAAGCCCTAACCCTTTTTTGTATGATATTTAGGCTATCCATTAATAATTTGAAGTTTCAATTCTTTGTACAAAACTCTAGTGAGGTTAATTCCTATAAAATATCTAAGAACTCCCCTTTATAGCTAATAGATTATATGCTTAGTTCCTTTTATGCATTCCGGTCTTCTTAGTTCCTTTTACTAGCTAGTGTGAGTAAGGAGATTATGAGGAAAATTAGAAATTTTTTGTTCTCTCGTATTGCTAATGTTCATAACAAACAAAGTTAAGTGGAAGGAAGAGAGGGTAGGCTGTGTTTTAAGCTTGCTATGTGGGTATAATGGTTCCATAGTGCAATATTAAGTGGAAAACATTTTTAGGCTTCAAAATCGAAGAATGATGATTAGTAAAGTGAGAGATATCTTTATGAAAAAATTTAAGGTCAAACTAGGGGATGGATTAAAACTTTCCTTTGATTAGATCCTTGGCACCCTTCTAAGATCCTTAATAAAATACTTGGTTCCCCCTATGGGGAGCATTAGCTAGGATAAAGTTGTATGATCTAAACAAGTTATATCTAAATAAGTTATACCTTAACACAGTTTCATCCTTTGATTAGTATTGAAAGGAAAACTAGCCACCAAATATAGAATGCATTATAGTTACAATCCTAACTTTTGCATTCCCTGTATAGTTTATGAAGAGAGCCATAACCACCTATTTTTCAACTACACCTACCCAAAGGAGTTGGAGAGAGAGAAATAGCAAAACCTTCATTAATTAAAAAAACATCCTACAGAGCGTCATCTTTATAACATGTCAACTAGCCTGATGTAAATTTTTTGCATATACAAATTACAATACAAAATTTAAGAGCTCCATTTTTAAATATAACTGGAATTTGTGAACTTCTAACATTCTATTTTTTTGCAAGTACACCGGTAGAAAATTTTATTGCAGGTATAACAAGTGAAAAATAAGCTAAAGAAGGAAGAAGAGAGCCATCTTTGTCCCTGGTTCCTTAAGCAGTTAACCTATCTAGAAGAGAAGCATTTTTACAGAGTTTATATTCGAGAAGAAAAGCAGAAAAAAGATTTATACCACCAATAAGAAGTGCACCCATCCATATCCTAGATTGCTCTGACTTGAAAAGAGAGGAGGGGAAAGACATAATAACCTAGAAAAGGAAGTGCCCTAATCAGAGGATATCTCCAAAAGTTATAAAATAAAATAGAAATGTGGAGATGTAGAATTATAACAACAACAAGACTATCTTGAAAATATTTTTAAAAAATCAAATGAAGAGGAAGAGAGTAAAATTAGTAGCATTCAAGACCCCAAGGAAAAGATATGAGGTGGCTATATATAAAACACATAAGGAAAAGGCTATGTAGAAGGAGAAGCAGGAAGAAAGGAGAGAGGAAGTCCACAAAGACACATTCACTTGTAAAATAATAAAACCCCATCTTTATGAATCCCATCTTTATGGCTAAAAGATCCCTTGTAGCTTCTAGTAGTACTAGGAAGGCAACAGAAGGTTATTTCACTTTGCATATACTAGTCTATATAAGATAGTCAAGTTTTTTAGATGAAATTTTATTTACGTTGGAGCTCCTTTTATTTTTTTAAGCTCTTGAGCCAATTGAACTACCTTATATTTTTTTAAGGTAGTAATTTCTTTTTTCTTAACCTTTAATTAAGGGATGATATGACTAGTGCTTTTGTTAAAATGCTGAATTTATGCTTGTACATGCCATTTGTCAACATTATCTTATACATATTTTTATAATTTTAATATATAATTATTTTTATTAAAGAAAAATAATAAATAATGGAACACTAAATTGACCCTTAATTCAAAGAACATTGCTTCTAATTATTCTTAAACTTTAGCTTTTATTATTGGTTTAAAAACATATGAAATTGATCCTTTGGTTGGCTAGTTGACAAGAAACTAAAGGGTGTTAAAAGTACAAAATTGAATTCTAATTCTTTAAGCATGAAGGGATGTCTAATCATAAGGACAAGAGATAATAAGTTTAAAAAAGCACTAAATGAGCTACTTAAAGGCATATAGGCTAAAAACAAAAGTTCTTTTGAAGAATAAAGTTAATCTTCAAATTTAAAACTCATTATCTTAATTTAACAAGTGGAGTAATAAAATGTTTTTCTTTAAAAGTTAAACAATATGGTGGAATCTGTAGTTGAGGACACTTTTATCATTCCCAAGAATCAATAATCATGTCATTTGGAGATTTGTAGCTCAAGTTATGGCTTCTAAAATTTGACTATCTGACCAGATGCTACAATGACATGACATGATAGCTTTGATTGTTTGACTTTTTCCCTATTTTGGGAATGATTTCTTACCAATTATAAATTTTATCTAATTTCCTTCATTATTTTGTAAATGATTTATTTTCCTTATTCATATCTACAAATTAGGAAATTAAATGTATTATGGAATTCATTTTGTTTTAAGCAAGTTGAATATTTTCCAAATTATAATTAAATTTCATATTAATGTTAGGGTTTTATTCCTTCTTCTATAAGAAGGCACGTCGTAAGCTTACAATAGTAGATTTTATCATCAATAATATTCTAGAGATCACTGTCTTTCTTGCTTCTTCATTATAGTCTTTAAATCTATCAAGTTTTTAACTTGTGATGTTCACAATTCCAATTTATCAATCACCTTGCTTTCTTATTCTTCGAGGGTGGCATCTACAACCCTTCTTAGTTCTTACTTGATTACATAAACAATGGGTCTATGTTCCTATCATAAATCTAATTTCTTGAATGTTCCTTGGGGAAAGTATCAACTTTAATTGCTAGGTGTTACTACTCTTGGTAAGGTTCACGTCATTTGGTATTAGAGCTTTGGCTTTAAGATCGGGTTTGCTTATCCATTCATTAATTGTTGTTTTCATCTTTTTTCCTTCTATTTGTTATTTTTTATATTATTCGTCCTTTAAAAAGAAACTTCATTTACTTATTGTTCTAAATTCTATTTTCATGTTGATTGAATCTAATATATATCAGTTTAAAAAACAACACAAAAAAAGAGAATCAAAGAAAAGAAAATAAATATCTATAGCAAAATAGATATTTCAAATTAGGGCCTAGTATTGAAATCCAATACACGTTATATAGTTTGTAACACCTTTTTCCATATTAACTTGGTGATATATACTAGTAATTAGTACATTCAATTTCAAACATTCTAAATATTGTTTTCCTTTCTGTTTCATCTATTTGTTCAAATTTATAATTCCTTTCACTCTTTTCATCTCAATATTTTTTTTTCTTATCTCAATTTTGAAAATTTCTCTTATTAGATTCCATCTCTTTCTTTGGGTCCCTTTTCTAAATTAGCATGGGGTGATTTTTTTTTTTTTTTTGGGTAAGGGGCTGTCATACAAGTTGATTCTTGGTTGTTTCAATTATTTCCTTAAAAAAAACTAAAAAAATAGAACAATAGTGGGAAATGGTATGAAGTGTGAGGTGTGAGTTTAAAAGAGGTTAAAATCCTATTTTGAGTGAAATAGGAATGTGACTATTATTAATCCTGAGTGAAACTCATAACAAAGTGTTTGTTTAAGAAAAGAATAAAAATAAGATTCAAGGCATTGAATATGCTTTTGACATTAGATTATACATGAAAACTATGCAATAAACATTAGAGAAACTTAACATAAGATTTGAAGCAATTAATGATTAGTTTGAAAGGTTAGAATCAAATATATATATATATATATAAAGGGTAGCCTAAGGCATAATGATGAGAAAGGGATCATAATGATGATCTTAGAGACAATTTAGCTTATTGAGAACAAGCTTTAAATGCATGTTTGGGAGCTAAGGTTAACAATAATTAAGGGAGTATACAACTAAAAATTCAACCATTCAAAGGGGAAAATGATCCTAATGCTTATTAAGAATGGAAAAAGAAGGTGGAGTTGGTTTTTAATTTTCATAACTACTATGAGGAAAAAAAGATGAAGTTGACTAACTTAGAGCTTATTGATTATGTAATTACTTAATAGCATCATATTGTACTTAGTAGGAGGTGATATGATGAGATACTTATAGACACATGAGAGGAGATGAAGCGTGTGATGAGAACGCAATTCATTCTAGGACATAATCATAGGAAATTATTCCAGAAGTTACAAAGCCTTCCTCAAGGGGGGTAAGAGTATGTAAGATTATAATAAAGGATGGAGATTGTTATGATTACAAAAAATGTAGATAAGGATAAGGAAGCCACAATAGATCAATTTTTAATTAAGCTAAAAAGAGAAATTGCGTAGTGGAGTTACAACACAATGTGGGGCTTGAATATATGTTACATAAGGCTATTAAAGTGGCACAACAACAAAAAAAGGAAGAGCTTAACTAATGTAGGATAGAATTTGAATTCTACTTCTCGGAAGTTGAATTAGAGAAAAAAAAAAGGAAGAGAAGGTTGTTTCTAAGCCTAAATTTCATGTAACAAAGAATTCAAAAGAAAAAGGCATAAATAAAACCCAAGGTAAAACCAAAACTCAAAATACCATAACTAATGATATTACATGTATTTGATTTTTGGATAAAAGTTATATTACTGCTCAATGTATAATTATAAGGGTAATAATGATTTAAAAAGATGGGATATAGCAAGTGAAAATGAGTAAGATTTAGATGAAGCGTTTGTTTGATCCTTGGAGGATTATAGTAATGTAGAATATGTCAAAAATGGAGAAATTCTTGTGACAAGAATAATATTCAATGCCCAAGTGAAAGAAGAAGAGGTATAAAGATACAATATATTGAATAATCAATGCTAAATCAATAAAAAGATATGTACTTTGATAATTAATTGAGGCAGTTGTACCAACGTAGATAGTACTAAGTTGGTTGATAAATTAAGTTTACCTATTTTTAAACGTCTTAGATCTTATAAATTGTAATGGTTGAATGAATATGTTAAGGCATTTAAGCAAGTATTAGTTTCTTTCTCTATAGACCATATAGTATTGCATACTGGACACATCTTATTAAGACATCTATGCCAATATGATAGACGATTATTTCATAATGGGGTTACAAATCAAAATTATTTTATAATGAATGAAAAAACTATTACTCTTGCACCTGTCACTCCAAAAAAAGTATATAAAGATAGAGTGAGATAAGAGAAGTCAATAAAAGAGAAAAATATTTTAAAAAAGTTGAAGTTGCAAATTCTAAAGAAAAGAGAGAGATTAAGGTCAAAAGAGCAAATCAAATAGGGAAAAATAAAGAAAATGTGCAAAATGAAAAGAAGGAGAGAAAAGTGAGTTTCTATGTAAAAGAGAGTGATATCAAGAGAACTTATTTTTCAGGAAGCCTATGCTTATAATTTGGTACAAGGATGTTAACTTTAATACTAACGACAATGAATCCTCTTTGTCTAGTATTTTCATTCTTTATTATAGTATTTTGATGATTTTTTTTCTTGAAGAAGTGCCTAATGGTTTGCCACCATTTAGTGGAATGGAACATAAAATTGACTTCATTCCTGGTGCTAATATTCCAAGTAAACCAACCTATTGAAGCAATCTCAAGGAAGCCAAAGAGTTACAAAGGCAAGTTGAAGAATTGATGATGACGGGATATGTGCCAAAAAGTATGAGTTCATGGGTAGTTTTGGTCTTACTAGCGCCTAAAAAGGATGATACATGGCATATGTGTGTTGATTTTTATGCATAAACAAAATTGATATAAAGTATAAACATCCCATTCCTAAATTAGATGATATACTTGATGAATTACATAATGCTTGTGTGTTTTCTAAAATTGATTTTAAAATGGATTATCATCAAATTCGCATGATAAATGGAGAATAGCCTTTAAAACAAAATATGATTTGTATAAATGGTTGGTTATACCCTTTGATTTATTAATAGACCTAGTACATTTATGAGACTTATGGATCATTTTTTGCATGATTTTATTAGAAATATGTGGTTATTTATTTTCATTATATTTTGATTTATAACAAAATCCATGATGAGCATGTTGAACATAAATGGTAGGCCCTTAAGGTTTTAAGAAAGATAAATTGTATGCTGACCCTAAAAAGTGTACCTTGTTCATTGATACATTAAACTTTAGGGGTTATATTGTTAGCAATAAAGGTATAGAGGCTGATGAGGAGAAGAGTAAGATAATAAGGGAGTTGTCAACACCTAAGAGTGTAAGTGATGTTAGGAGCTTTCATGGAATAACTAGTTTCTTTAGGAGGTATGTAAAGGATTTTAGTAGCTTAGTTACACCTTTAATTAAATTACTTAAAAGGAATGTTAGATATAAGTGGTGTAACAAATAACAAAAGGAATTTGCATTGATTAAATAGAAATTAAAAAATGCAACCTTACTTGTTTTGCCTAACTTTACTAAATCTTTTGAAGTTAAGTATGATGTTTTAGGAATATATATTAGACTTATCCTACTGCAAGAAGGGAGACAATAACCTATTTTAGTGAAAAGCTAAGTGCAGCATCATTGAATTATCTAATGTAAGCACTTGTTCAAGTATTAGAAACTTGAGCAAATTACCTTTAGCCTAAAGAGTTTGTGATTCATATAGATCATGACAGCTTGAATCATTTAAAACGGCAACACAAGTAATACAAATGGTATGTAAAGTGGGTTAAGTTTATTAAGACATTTCCTTATACGATCAAATACAATCAAGGTAAAGAAAATGTGGTAGCTGATGCATTGCCAATAAGGTATGCCTTACTTTCTACTCTAGGTTCAAGAATCATGGGCTTTGAATACATTAAGGATTTATATTATAATTATTATTATTTTTCTAATAAATTCAATGCATGTTAGAGAGTGGCTTTGATAGCTCTCCTCAAACTACCAAATAATGAACCAAATGGAACCTTACTATATATTAGGGTAAGTTTGGATTGAATCTAAAAGAAACTAGGGAGCATTAAAGCTATTTCTACTATTGTATTAAAGGAAGATAAAAAGAAATAAAAACTCCTATATTTTTGTGAAATTAACACAAATACGAAAGGAACTAACTAAATCAAAACAAATAAGAATGAAAAGCAAAAACAAACACATAGCAATAAGGGAAAGTCAGGCAGAATATCAAAAGAGCTGGCCCACATCATTGATTTAGCTACTTACAATGAAGCGAGATTTTATACTTTAAAAGAGATCCAAATTGAATATGAGTGGCAACCAATCAATAAGCCCAAATGAAGGACTCGAAGCCTACTAGTCGAATCTTCTAAACAGGATTACAGCAAGAAATCTTGTCTCAGCATAAACCTCCAAGCAATCCAACTTATATAATCACTCATAACTCTATAGTGCATTAGCAAGTCCCTGTTGTTGATAAGGCTGGCAAGCAAGGTGTGGAGATAGGCATAATTGTTAATCAAACTCCCTGTAAAGGAGAACAAATCTAACTAAAATTACCTCTAGCAGATGAAGATGACCAGGGTGAGGCTGCTAGTCCAATTGATCTAAATCTAGATACAGGAGTACAGAATATCCTGGAGGAGTGCCTAAGTGTCAATGACTCAACCCCTGGAGAGGCTTGTAACTTGCTTATTTTATCTAATTTTGAATTGATACCTAATTTTTCTAATGAGGTCCTTATTAATTTATTGCAAAAGGATGAAGTGGATGTAGAATTCTTGATCAAGAAGAATAGTAATTTATTGTAAGCCCTAAAGGCACTAAAGAGGGGGGTGAATTGAGTGTTAAAAAATTTCTTGAGAAATTTAAACTTAGCACTTAACCAATTTTATTTAATGAGATATGCAAGAGTGAATTCCAAACTGATAATGCACAACAAGTAATAAGTAAAGAGAGTGAAGAGAAGGCAAGACACACGGTTTGTTAAAGAAGTTCATTTACCCCAAAGATAGGCTATGTCTCCTATTCAACTACTTGTTAGATATTGTTCTTAACTAATTAAAGCAAAAACAATTACAACCTTTTTCTAGGCAAAGAGTAGCCTATATAAGACAATCTTTTTCTAGGAAAAGAGGAGCCTTTACAACCTAAACTTTCAAGGCAAAGAGGAGCCTTCACAAGACAATCTTTTTCTAGGCAAAAAGGAGCCTTTACCACCAAATCTTTTAAGGCAAAGAGGAGCCTTCTCAAGATAATCTTTTTCTAGGCAAAGAGGAGCCTTTACAACCCAATCTTTTAAGGCAAAGAGGAGCCCTCTCAAGACAATCTTTTTCGAAGTAAAGAGGAGCCTTTATAACCCAATATTTTAAGGCAAAGAGGAGCCTTCACAAGACAATATTTTTCTTAGAAAAGAGGAGCCTTTACTACCCAATCTTTTAAGACAAAGAGGAGCCTTGACAAGCTTAAACAATCTAACAATGCAAATTCCCCTTTTCAAGTGACTAAGGACACTTATGAATGTATTTCACTTAAAGCACAATCAATATAAGGGCTCCAAAACTTTCACTAATGAAATGAATGATCAATGGCACAAATGAAAGCTAAAACAAACTTAATATGCTAGATTTAATGCACATAAAAAACTTGTATGATAATGAAGCACAACCTGAAATATTAGCTTAATCCAAATCTGGACAGATTTAATGAATAGAATAATAATACTTCTAAACAGTCAAATAAGCCTCTAAAAAATTAGTTAAATATTTAATAACACTTCTGAGACTTAAAAAAATATATAACACAATTTTTAAACAAATAAATTTGATTTAGATGCTCAAATATATGTATGAAAGTAAATAAATGAATTCTAGATATATTTGAGTAGTTATCAAATATGAACCCCAAACAGAAGATATAACTACTAAAAAATCAAAATAAAAATACCTAGATAATCCTAAGATCATAAGAAAACCAAAAATCACAAGCTTGTACACCCCGAATGGATTTATATAATCAACGTATGCAATTAATACGAGAACAAAAAATAATAAGAATCTAGGTGTATCTAAAAAACGATTTTTAAATCAACTCAGATAGACTTCCAAAAATTCCAAAAAAATATTTATCTAACTCTAGAATACATAAGGCATTAGAAATTAAATTTTCTAGAATTTTATAAATTGATTAAAATGCCCAGAAATACGTTGCAATTTAACACATAAAAATCTAAATAGATTCGACACTCCTGGAGTGAACAGACTTAAAACCTAAGATATAATCTTTCACAAATCGAAAACAAAATTGAACAACCTCTCTGAATTATAAAAAAATATAAATTCCCAACATCAAAGTTTTTTAAATAGATTTAAGTTTCAAGAATTAATATCTAAGATAGATTAGAACAGACAGAAATAGATTTTATATATTTGGGAGTTTATGTTCTAATCAATCAATATAATCACTCCAAAAATTTGAAA
>JAOXYD010030482.1:0-14167 GCA_028565735.1 Pinacopodium congolense | reverse complement strand
CATAAAAATTATCGACATGGCATAATTGAGTCTCCAACATTTGATAAGTCAACAATAATTTAATATTTTAATAGTTGCCTTGAACTATTATGAGTCTAATGGTTAGGACTTGAATGTTTTATCTTAAAATGATCTTGATTTTTAGTTGATTGTTAATTATTGTGTTTGAATTCAATTGATGTCTTTGATTTGGTAAACATTGATTGATTCTTAAATGATTTCTAACCCCCAAATTTTTTGTTTTTCTTTTTATTTTGAGTGCCTTACATGTTTTTAATGATTCTTTTATATGATATTAAGTGCATTTTGTATGTTGTGTTATGTGAACTTGGAATGGGATGTTTAAAATATTGTATTGAAAAAGAAAAATATATCAAAATGTATGTTTATATTATGAATAAGTGAGCTAAATTTACTCTACATTCTTTAATTTAATGAAGGTTAAAGTTATGAGTGGTGTTAGTAGCTATTTGAGATTATGATCTAACCTAGTAACCGAAGGTGATCTCAATAAAATTTTCACCCTTGCATCAAAGAGTTAGATAACATCTCAAATAAGCTAAAAAGGAGAATCTTAATTAAGTAATCGGGATCATTCATGATAAAGTGTTTAACTTCAAGTAAAAAGGCTAGGAGACCTCCACTTTATTGCTCCAAATATAAATTATATTTGTTTTTTTTTATTTTGAACATCCTTGATTATATTCATATGATGACTTATACAAAATGACTTAGACATTTGGTATTATGCATATGGGGTTGCTTTTTACAAACTTTGTTTGTTTTGCATGTGTTTAACCAATTTTATTGTCATGATATAATTGAGATTTGTGAAATAGATCAAAGACATGAATTGGTTTTTATTTGTACTTAATTAACTCTTGACTTTAAAATGAGATTGCTTGAGTAGAATGTTTAAGTCATTACTTAAGGATAACCAACAGTTCAAGTGTGGGGGTATTTGATATGGATGAATTTTGTTAAGTTTTAGCATATGAATTCATCTGTATTATTAGGATAAAAGTGTTCAAATTGTATCATATTGTGTTAAATGATAGGTTGGAGGTATTGGCATAAGGTCTAGATCAAAGCACCAAGTTTTATGAGGAAATGGAGCAAAGGTTGTGATTTTGCAAACTACACGACAGGCTGAGGAGAGCTATACGGTGGTACAACAAACCATCGTATAACTTTGAGGATTGGAAAATATATGTTTTTCCCCTTAACCTCGTCTTACCATAATTAGAAAGGGTATATAAACCCTCCCAAGAGGTAGAAATGAAGTAGGGCAACATCCATTACTTCTTTTTAAGCTTTTCATCATATTTTCCTAGAAACCTCTCTACGTTTTTAGGTTTTTTAGTGGATTATGCTACTGTTTGATTTCAATCCATTTAGTTCAATCTCATAGGTAGTTTTCTACTTTAAAACTAATTGTTTAGTGACCTTTTATTTATATTTTCATATTTCTATGTTTTAAGATGGTTAGATTGGATGTCTGTTAAATTTTGGGTTTGAACTTCATGGATAATATATGGATGTTGGATTTTATATTAATATTATTTTCCATGTTCATCCTTTATTATTATTTTAGGTCTGATTATGTTAATTTCTAGCTTATGTGGTAATTTTTCTTATGAGTTTTCATTTGTTCTTGGTGTTTCTAATTAGGTTTTGTTTGATAGTTGAGATTTATGCATTTCCTTAGGTTCTGGACTATTTAATTTTAGTTTTTATTCAGTTTGGGATTGCTAAAATTTTTGTTTGTTTGTGTTAGTTTAAGTTTTGTGAATTAGGTTAAATTTTTAATTATTAGTATGAAAAACTTGAGTTTTTATTAGATTAAATGTTAAATTGCAACTTTCATTACTTTTCTTGAATTTTCCAGTTTTGATTTCAATTGATTAAGTATGATTTATGCTTATTTAATTTCTGTTTTGATTAGTTTGAACTTGTGTGGCTAAATTCATAAGGGTTTGAAGGTATTAAAGGGATGAAGGGTAAGTTGGGTTTGTATTGAATGAGTTTTTTTAGGCTTAACTTGAATTAGAGCTTTGGTTTAATGTCAAAAATTAGGTGTTATCTCTAGACTTGATCACACTTTTGGTAATTTTCTATTCCGAACGCTAGGATTGAGCTTTGATAAGTAATAGTCAATAGCGATTTCTAAAAATAGAAATAGATTGGTTATATTTGTAGACAAACTTAACCAATTAATCTAAGGTTCCAATTCTTTAGGTTACAATTTCTTGAGTTTATGAGTTTGTGTCACAAGTTAGTCATTCTTTATTGCTTAATGCTTCTTCTCTATTAAACTTAGGGAGCCTATTCGAGGTTATAGCAAAGTTAGGAGTAGGTTTATAGCTTGTTAGGTTTACCTACTTTAAAGGAATTAAGGATTTAAGATCTTGTTTAGATCCATAGGCTATGATCTTAGTTAAAGCACTAATAAGATTGAATTATCATTTTTTTTCTTATGCATTTCCATGTGATGTCAATCCTATTTTCAAGATAAAATGCTCATTTTATATTGAACACTAGGTTGAATGTGTTGATACACATTTGGAACCAAAAAGGCAAGATTTTAAAGCAAATTAGAGCAAGAATGTTTTAAATAGAGGAGCAACATAAAAACTTTTTTGAAAGGGAAAGCTTTCCTTGGAAAGGACAAGTGGCAGTTTAAAGAAGCAAAAAAAACTTTAAAATCTTTGCACAATGAGGAGAAAAATCAGTTTTCAAGTGGAGCTTTCCAGGAGAGAAGGCTTTAATTGAAAAGGTCATGTGTCCCGCTCTCTTAAAGCATAAAATAAAAGAAATGATTTTAAAGGAAAAGGACAAAAGCTTTAAAGCTTCATGGGAGCAAAAGACATTTTAAAAGGAGTAAGCAAAAACATGATAAAAGAATGAAAAGCTTGGTGGAGGCACGTAGCCCTAAGTGAGAAAAAGACAATAACAAAAACAAAAGCTTTCCAAGCTTGGCATAGACGGCAACATATATTTATTAAAGAGCTTGGAGCTTTCTGAAAAAGAAAGTGAAGTCGATAGCAATGTCTTTATAGCCATTCCTTGGGGTTTTCAATTAGTTTTTCCCATTATTCCTTCATTCTCTCATTTTGTTCCAATATTTCAGTAACTTTAGCCCTTTCATTTCATTTCTTAATGTTTATTGTCCATATGACCGAAGTCTTGGCTATTTAGTTCTTTAGTTTAATGCTTTCTTATGTAATAACATTTTCTTTTTATGTTATTAGTTTTGTTCGTATAGTATTAAGTTGTATGCAGTTTTATTTCATGGGTTTTCATTTATTTTTATTATCTTTGGTTAATCTATGCTTGATAATTATTATTTATGCATGTTCTTAGGATATCAATCATTTAATATCAATGTTTGTTCAATTTATATGTGCTAGAATTTTTGTTTAGAGTGTTAGTTTGAGTTTTGTTAAATTAATTTTTAGTTAATTGATTAATAGTATAAGTAACTTGAGTTTATGTTAGATTAAGTGTTGAATTATAATTTTTCCTTTTGTATTGTAACTTTTCTAGATTTTGTTTTATTTGATTGAGTATGGATTGTGTTCATTTAATCTTGTTTTTGGTTGATTTAAGCATGTTTAGCTAGATTTTTAAGGGCTTGAAGGTATAAAAGGGATGAAGAGGTGATTAATTGTGAGAATGTAATTAGGTTTGCATTGATTTGGTGTTTTTAAGTTTAGGTTGGTTTAGGACTTTAGTTAAATGTCATGAATTAGGTATTATCTTTAGGTTTGATCACCCTTTAGGTAATTTCCTAATCAGAATGCTAGAATTGAGCATATGATATGTAATTTTCCTTGGCAATTTCCAAAAGTAGCAATAGTTTAGTTTGATTTGTTATGATACTTAACCAACTAGTTTTAGGGTCCCATACCTTTAGGTTACACTCTCTGAACTTGTGTGTTAGTGGCCTAAGTAATTCTTTCCTTAGTACCTAATGCATCTTCACTAGTAAAACTAGAGAGCTTGTTCTAGGTTATAATAAAGATAAGGGTATTTCTAGAGTTTATTAGATTTACTTATGTTAGAGGAACTGAGGGATTAAGAGCTTATTCGAACTTATAGGATAGCAACTTGGTTAGAGAACTTTTTATCTAAATTTGAGAATCAATAGTTATCCCAGAATCTTGATAATACCTTCGACTTTTTTCCTTATTATTAGTAGTAGTCTTATCATCTTTTTTCTATGTGATTGTCCTTTTTGTTATTTTATTGCAACTTAGCTATGATAGTTCTCTTTACGTCTAAGGGGTTTTTTTTTTGTTTTCTTTACAATAATAGAAAAGGCATTTGTACCCTAATTCCCTGTAAATTCAACCTTAACTCACTATACTTCACAGTTAAGTAGTTAAGTTTATTATTTGATAGTTAACAACAAGCTATCAAGCACTACTTATTTAAATTATAAGATCGATAATTATTCTGGAACCTTAATGATACCTTCAATTAATTTATTCGTTATTTTTATTAGTTTATCATTGTTTGCATTATGTTTACCTCTTTGGATGCATTCGTTTCACTTTAGTTTATTTAGTTCTCGTTCCATTAGGGATTTTTGTTTTTATTTTTCATACAATATTCAAAATAACATTTGCATCCTAACTACTTGAGGTTCAACCCTAACTTGCCCTACTGCATATTTATATAGTTAGAAATTTATTATTTGGCAATTTGAATCGAGAGTACCACCCGTTGTATTTTGAATCATTTTTGTGCTTACATATGTTTTCTTATTCAAAGATGCATAATATGTGTTTCTAATGCACTTTATATCTTTAAACCCCCTTTATGTTTTATTAATCTAAAATGAATTAATGAATATATTTTTGGAGAATATAATTTGTTTTAATGCATGAATTTAGGGAAAGTGTAATTTATATGATGATTATATGTGATGTTTTATTTTGTGAAAAACTTTTAGCTTATGGTTTAATATGATAAGTTTTGTAAGTGTTTTTTTTTTCTTTCTAGTATCTCATGTTTTGTTATCTGTGATGTTTTATTTTGTGAAAAACTTTTAGCTTATGGTTTGATATGATAAGTTTTGTAAGTTTTTTTTTTTTCTAGTATCTCATGTTTTGTTATCATAAAAAATGAGGAGATTATTGAACTAAAGGAGGTTCTAATCTTAGTTTTGATAATAATACAACATAATTTTTACCAAGGATTTAAGTTTATTCTGTAAGGTCTATAAGATAGTTACATTTGGCTTTAAAGAGAAAATTTGGACATGATGATCAAATTTGAGGAAAATGCAAGAACAAACATTTGGAAAGCTTCAACACCTTTAGTTATGTAGTTTAAACTTTGTTGTAAATTTTATTTGAAACTTTGATAACCAAATGGGTTCAAATTACATTTACATATGCATATATTTTCAAAATTGCATATATTTTTAACTATATAGAGAAAATTTTGTGTTTTAGTTAATTGAAATTATATTGCAATTGAAACAAACACGTGTGAATTGTTTTTAAGTAAAAAAAAAGTGTTAAACTAAGGATGGTTCCGCCTTATTTTAGTAATAATAAAACAAATTGTATTACTAATGTTTGTGCTTTTGAGTATATTGAAAGATAGATTGGACAAAACTTAAGCTTGATCATTCGAAAGGTCTCGCAATTAGAAATAGAAGAATCACATGAAGACTCAAGCTTAAAGAAGTAATGTTTAGAATAAGTTTATGTTTTGATTAATGTAACCTTTGTTTGTCTTTTTTTTTTTTGATATGTTCAAGAGGCTTATAGTTGATCATTCATGCATACATATTTTAGAATATACATATAAGTGCACAATCAAAAAGTTTATGTGGTTGATTTAATCTTACCCTTTTGATGATTATCTTAATTATTTAGGATAATATAAAGTTTAGATAATAAAGGTTTTAAAAGAAAGATTTGAAGTTATGTTCGGAAGAGTGCATGTTGGTTTTGATATAGGTCGATCAAATAAGTTTAATCGGTCAACCAAATTCTAAGTAAAGATATATCAGTCGACCGAATGAAGGACGGTTGACTGAAATAAAGACAAAGGTTTATCGGTCAACTGAACCAGGTATATTGGCTGATCAAATGTTGCTAAAATTGCAGATAAAGACATAATTCACTAGATTACATAATGGTCAAAATATTTATTTGTTTTCTGCCCGTTGGATAACGGATATTAAGACCGTTGTACAACTGATATCTTAAGTAGTATAAATAGTTTTCTTCATAACATGAAGATATATAAAGAAGAGAAGATTTTAAGGGTACAAGTCTTTTGTCACTATATACTAGTGTCTTATATAAGTCTCCTTTTGTTTTTCAAGTTGTGTTTTTGGTCTTAATGTTTATTTATGAGGCTTTAATTTATTGTTGTGTGCATTCATTCTTCAAGCCTCGTGATTACATTGAGTAAAGCAAGTAAAGTAATTTTCTATTGTTCTTATGAGTTTTTGAGAAGTTATTCTTGAGCCTAAGAAAAAAAGTGAGTGAAATATTCTCCTTTAGCCTGTGAAAAATTATTGTAATTGAACGGTGTTTTCTTATTGAAGTTGCAATAAGAATCAAATCTCAATAATGGTATTAAGGACTAGACTAGAAACAAGTAGATAGCTTCGAACCAGAATAAATTCGATGTCTTTCTCTCCTCTCTTACTATTTATTATTTTGTATTTATGATATCTGCTTGATTGGGTGAATTTGGGCTAATTATATAAGCTTTCGCATATATTATTATATTCAGTTTGTGAAAGATTTTTTAAAACTAATTCACTCCTTTCTTAGTGCCATAACAAACCTAACAAAATGGTTTTGAAATGCTTAAGAATGGTTTTGAATTGGTTTTAAAAAGAAAAGTGTCATAATGAGCTTAATTTGTCCTAAACCAAGACTTAATTTGTTTTTAATCTAAATTAGTAGGTCTTGATATTCAAATTTACTTTGGAATAGTTTTAGAACTTATTTGAATTAAATAGAAAATGAAAGAATTATTTTTTAGTTCATAATTGACAAATTTTACAATTTTTAAAAATTATAAACTGATTTTTAAGTGTTGACCTCGATTGACTAATGGCTGTATTTTGGTTAACCAATATATGGTTTTAAACACCCAATGACCAGTGCACAAAGGTTGATCATCTGACATAAGAAAATCGATCAATCAATGTAGCGAGTGACAATGTAATAACTAGTTTTAACATTTACGAAAATGATGGATTTTTACTCTCTAATGGTTAGTAAATAAGTCTAATGAAAATTTGAGCCTGTGAACTCTATAAATAAGATTACCAAGGGTTGGTTGAAGGATCTTTATAAATATTTATGAGCGTTTTAGGCATAAAAAGTGATCAAAACCTATTTTTGAGCATCCATCTTGTTTCTTTGTGGTTTAAAGAAAGATTTTGTATTTTTATATTTTCAATATAACAATGTTTGTTTTTTGATTTGTTTATAATGCTTTTAAGAAGGTTTCTGCTCATATATTTCATCTTGAAAAACATTTAAGCCTTTTAATTATTGAAATTCATTTGAAGCACATTTAAGGTGTAATTGGTTTTGATTTGATAGGATTGGGATTCATTCAAAGGCTCTTTTTTGACTTGAAAAAGATTTATAAAAGGTTTCTCTTCACATTCCAAAAATAAGATTAGGTTTATAAGTGTTTCTCTTCATCTAAAAAAGATTTGTATCTTGTTTTTGAATTATAGTGAACTATCCATCACAATTATTGGAGAGTATATGTAAACAATTGAGGTTAAGAATCCCTTGTGCAACCTCCTTACTTTATCTTTTAATTTCCATTTATTATATTATTACCGTATATTTACTTTATAAGCAATTAACATAAGCATTTGTATAATATATAAGTTGAATTGTGGTTTAGAGATTACATATAAGAAAAATCAGTTTAGATTACATGTTTAAAAAAATTTTAAACATCCAATTCACTCCCCCCAACCATCCTCTTAAGTTCCTTTGGGACTTATATAAAGCATATAATTTTATAATCCTACTAGTAGCAAAGTTGTTATTAGTAAAATAATGTATTTGATGAAAAATTTGCCTAGAATTATGGTAAAGTTGTCTCATGTTATCAAATAATAGATAGCTTAACTTAACCTCCTTTGTAGTAAGGTGAGTTAAGGTCAATCTCATAAAGCACTGGTGTGCCTTAACTATGCCTAACTTTATGTAAAATAAAACCCTTGGTTTATAAAATAAAATAAGAAGAAAAGATAACTAACTAAATTAATGTAAACAAACAAGAATGCCAAATATCAAGAACAGATAACAATAATGTAAAATTGGGTAGAAGATATTTTTGACGCTCAAAGAATATAATTGATTACTGAAAACATATGGATCATGTCTTAGCTAAAATATTAATCCATGGCTATAAACAAACTCTTGCATCCTACGTTCCTCTAACTATAGATAAATCCAATACAATCATAAATTTAGCTATAACTATACAATAACTTTAGAGAAGCTCTCTAAATTCAAAGACATATTAACATTAAGTTTTAGAGAACAATTAACTTAAGTCATAATCTTGCAAGTGCAGATCATGCATCTTAAAGAACCAAACCTTAGACTAGTTGACTAAGTTTTACTTACAAAATAAATTAAAATATTACAAACTAGTAACAATTACAAAAAGTTCATACCTAGGATTCAAACTAGAAATCATAAATAGGATGGTCAATCCATACACGACCCTATTTCTTGACATTTAACTAGAATTTCAACTCAATCCTAGTATAAAAATACAACAGCGATTAAAACTCGATTCATATCTTACAATTGCAATCCATTTTTCCCTTTAATATCTTATAACCTATTGAAATTTATCCTATCATCATGAAATTAAAAAAACAAAAACTATAATCAAAGAAAAAATGATAAATTAGCAAATAAAGATAATGAAACTAAAAATTCAAGAATATATTTAACAATATTCAAAATTTTCAATCAGAAAAAGTATCAAAGATCAACAAAAATGTAAGAACAATGAAATTTACAAAAAATAATAATAAGGAAACAATAAAAATACAATGAAAGATAAGTATTTCTCTATTCAAAAACCAAACATAAGAGTATTCCCAAAATACAACTTAAAGGAGAACCAAAAACACTAAAATAAAAAGAAACTAGGAAGAAACCAAGTGGTTTTCAAAAAGGGGTAAAACAAAAGTGACAAAAATATGGCTTCCATGTCCTTATATATGCCCTTATTAAGATTTAAGATGATTTATGATGAAAAGATTCGAATGCCTTTAGATTTTATAAAGAAACATCATTTTCTAGACATTCCATAGTACCTAACAGTAACATTAATGATGCCTTGGCAAACCATTGTTGAAGGGTCTGTCATTCGGGGATCAATGATGGTTTCTATACCATCAATGAAGATGTTGAAAACCACCCTTCAAGGTCCAGATTTTGGCTCCTTTATACAATCTTCTCCAGTTATTGTCTAGACTTGGTCTTTTTCATTTGAAATTTGTCTCTCTAAGTCTAAACTTTCATTATAACTCATAACAAATATAAATTCGGCTATTTTAATTAAAATAAGGGTGAAACCATATTAAATTACATCTTAAAATACTAAAGAAAACACCCTACCAAATTAGCATTGCAAGAGTGAAGTGGCTAATAATAAAATAATTCAATTTGAAACATTAATGAATGAAACTACACCAACAATAGGATTCACACTAAGTTCTCCAACTTCAACAAGTATAGCCCCTTCAAATTAAAAAATAACCAGCCCCTCAAGTAGTAGTCGTTAATATTCTTCACAAAACTTTTCAAATGAAACTCCACTAAGAAAATTCAAAACCTCAAGTGAGATTCATGAAACAACTCAAGCTTCGTTCATTTTAGATCATAAAAGTTTTAAAGAAGTAACAAACAAGGAAGAATGATATAAAGCTATGGAAGAAGAGTTTAAGACTATCAAAAGAAATAAGACATAAGAATTGGTCAATCTTTCGAATGGAAAAAATGTTATTGCAGTAAAAGTGTATATAAAATGAATAATTTAATTAGAGTAGTAGAAAAGCATAAAGCTTAACTCATGGCAAAGGGATGTTCTTAGTAGCAAGGTGTTGATTATGATGATATATCCCTTTTCGTTACTCATTTTGAAACAGTAAGAACAACTTTGGCTTTGGTTGGATAATTAAGATGGTCACCTTCCCAATTTGATGTAAAGTTTGCATTTCTAAATGGATAATTGGAGAAAAAAAATAGTGAATGTGGCTCAACTACAAGGTTTCATCATTCAAGGCAAAAAAAAGCCTAGATTTACGGCTGAAAAAAGCCCTCCATCAACTAAAGTAATCTCTACAAGCGTGGTACAAAAAGATAGATTCTTTTATCCTTTAGCATGGCTTTCAAAGAAGTGGTAATGAACCCACATTGTAAATAAAGAGACATTTTTAAATGAAGAACAAGTTTGAGATGTCATATTTGGGTCTTTTGCAATTTTTCCTTAGTTATAAAGTGAAACAAGTTGAAGATGGAGTTTTTTTTTCGTAAAAGAAATGTACAACTAATCTACTTAAAAAATTTTGATATGTTGAATTGTACGATTTTAGTCACAACTTTGAATTTGAGTGAAAGGTTGCAATAGAAAGATAGTTTTAAACAAGTAAATTCAAATTATTTCAGAAGTTTGGTAGGTACCAAAAATGATATATCATTTACAACTAAAATTATTTCAAGGTTTATGTACTATCCTTTAAAGTATCATATAAATGCAATAAAAACTGTCTTGTGTTACATTGATGGAACAGTAGCTATTAGGATATGGCATTACCATGTTTCAAACTTCAACTTATGTGGATACATTGACATTGATTGGATTGGTTGTTTGAAGGATAAAAGGAGTACTTCAATCTGTATTTTCAATCTAAATCAAGAGCTATTTTTTGAACCTCAAAGAAGTATGAAGCAAAAGCCTTATCTTCATCAAAGGCTAGATATATTAATGCAACTTCATCAGTGTGTCAAGCTATATGGCTAAGATAATGACTTGCAGATCTTGATCAAGAATAAGATGGAGGAATTAACATATCATAGAAGAACAAAGAATATAAAAATACGAGCTCTCTTCATTTGACAACTTGTAGCAAAAGGTTGATCAATCTACAAGATTGCAACATAGATGAATCGATAGCTAACATTCTCACAAATTCACTTTCTTGTGAAAAGAATGTTTATTTTAGAAACAAACTTGGAGTTTGAAATTTTGAATCAAGGGAAAGTATTAAAGTTTGATTTTAAAATTAACTTAGACTTAGTCATAAAAGTTTACAATAATGTTATCAAGATTTTCCTTATTTTTCTACTTTTGATTAGTCAAAGCTAGTGGCAATAAAATTTGGATGTGGTTAAGTATTTTTAGCTCTATTTAGATCATTGTAAGCTTATAAATAAACAATTTCAGTTTTATAATAAAATATGAGAAAATACATTGAATTCTCTTCTTTCTTTCTTTCTTTTTTTGTTTACTCTGCTTTTTTAAGGTATTGTAATACTTCGTACTACATATTTAAGTTTCCTGCATTACCTTAACATTTTTTGAATTCCTTTCTCCTATTCTCAATTTCCTAATAGAAATTACTTCTTCAACCATTATACCTACCAAAAAATAAGTAATCTCATGGATAAAGACGAAATCATATAAGAAAAAGCCACCCCTAACTTTTGCTTCATTATAAATCAAAAAGGAAATATGACATATATGTTCCCAAGATTTTTCTCTTACATTCTTTAGTCTAGCATAATATGTTTTTCATGCTTGTTGATATTCAAATTAGATGGAAGTGGGTTTTGCTCACTAACATGTGTTGTTCTGTACAGATAGCCAACATTACTTTAATGAAAAATAAGGGATTGTTTGTAATTGTTTCTATTTGTAGTTTCTTATTTGTGCTTTTTTAAATATATAAATTAATAATAGGAATGTGTTTGCTTTACTTTTATTTATAAACACATTTTATAAATTTACAAAAATATAAATAGGAAATTATAAACAAAAAAATTAGTTATCTTCATATTTAATAAATATAAAGATAAATAATTTACAAAATATAGAAAAATATTTTAATTTAAGAATTTGAAAATGTAGAGATCTCTATCCATAAATTGAAAACACAAATTGAGTAATTAATTCAACAAGAAGACAAATCAAAATTAAGAAGATTACTATTCAAAGTTATATTTATAACAAAAGTACGATTTGAAAGCATAGAAACTTTGTACACAGCTTAACATCATAAGTGGAGCAACATCTAATTTACAGAGGGACTTGACTAGGTAGCTCGGGCTTCGTAGCCTTAGTGGATCGAGCTACCTAATAAGCTTTAATTAAATTAAAGAAACATAGGCATGTGTGAAGAGTTTCAAGGATAGAATAGGAATTTTCTATAGGTGTACACATGGCATCCTCTTTGTTTTTCTTTGTTTCTTATGGCTTTTACAAATTTCTTTTGTTCATTTCTGCTCCTCTATGTTAAAGATTTAAGGATTCTTAGTTTGTGATGCTAATTTCTAATTTGTTTCTTTAAATATTTACAATAGTTTTTCTTTTAATTTTATCTTTTACCTTCTATGAAAAATTGAAGTCTGGACCTTCATTCTAAATTGTTAAATATTTGAGTGGTTTGAGAAATTAACCAGGGTTTTTGAATTTTATAGCTGGAAAAGGATGAGACCCATGTTCAAATTGTTGTGTTGTCACCTTGATCTGGTTGATTCTCGAGCTTTTCAGCTTCCAAGATTTGTTTTAATGTAAAGACTAAAACGTTCATCATCAACATTCAATCGAATGGTTGTAGGAGTTGGTACGGAGCCTAGTCGTTTCACCCATGGAGCTAATTATAGCTTCTTCAATGATTCTAGTGTTGTTTTTTTGCTATAAACTCTAGTTGTTTTGATAATGATCTTGTTGTTGGTAGGAGACTCTAGTTGTCTCCTTCTAAACCCTTACGTTGTCTTGCATTTGATGTCATGGTAAATGTTGAATTTGAAAATTTCCTAAAATGTGTTTAATGTCTATTCATTATCTAAGGCTAGAATGCGAATTAACTCTTGTTTTCATTCCTTTATTAAGGGTAAATAGGGTAGGAACAAATTTGATGTTTAGTTGTTTGGGAATGGTCGCAATGTTATGTAAGAACGTGTTTCGTAGTTAGAATTGTTGCTAAATTTTAAATTGTGCTCCCACATTGCCGCTCGTATGGAGGAGTAGTGTGTTAAGGCCTCTAACATTGTCGTTGTAAGAGAGGGAGAATAAGACATCGTCCTTGCATTTGGCTCTCAATAAGAAGACCTCTATAGCAAGCTACTGCATAAGAATCTTCATGTTCTTCTCTTGCTTAAATGCTTGGTAAGCTTTGCTGGATGCTAAATTTGATGAGTAGCCTTAGCAACAATCTAGATCAAATAAGATGGTTTATGATTTTTTTTCAACTTTATGAGTAAGATTATGTTATAGAAATTGATAAATGATAGCAAACTTGTTAGCTTTGATTATTTCACTAAATTCCTGCTAGACAATAGTTTCTACTTGGGTTTGATGGTCTGCTTATAGTTAACACTTAAAAAAGCTTAAATAAATTTGTTTGATTTGCAGGCTTCATCACCACCAATGAGCTTGGAACTGCAATGAGATCACTTGGAAAGAACCCTACTGAGGCAAAGCTGCAGGACATGATTAATGAGGTGGATGCTGATGGTAATGGAACCATCGACTTTCCTGAATTCCTGAACCTCATAGCTAGGAAGATGAAAGATACTGAGTCTGAGAAAAAGATGATATGGGCATTCAGAGTTTTTGACAATGATCGGAATGGTTTCATCTATGCTATTGAGATGCGTTATGTGAAGACAAATATTATTAAGAAGCTCACGAATGAAGAAGTTGATGAAATGATAAGGGAGGCTGATGTTGATGGAGATGGCCAGATAAACTATAAGGAATTTGTGAAAGTTATGATGGCCAAGTGATTCCCCCCATCTCTATTAAAAATTTAGAAATGATACTAAAGGATAACATGGTAGACTATTGTTATGGCTCCTAGTTCCCTTTTACTTCTTTTTTCCTTTCCATGTTTTCAACCAAACTTTTAAATAGTAAT
>JAOXYD010030472.1:0-14167 GCA_028565735.1 Pinacopodium congolense | reverse complement strand
ATTGCACATATAGAGCAATTAAATAGAGAAAAATAAAATTGATATAGACTAATAATGAAATTTAAAAAATTTTCAAGGCCAAATATGAAACATTTGAATTTATTAAAATTAAATTTTATTTTAATGATTTGATAAGCCCTATTCTTTTTAAATAAGGTTGGAGGTACATTTTAACCTTTAATAATTGCATGTCTTTGCATGTCTTTTTCGTTCCAACTCCCATGTCAATTATGATAAATATTTCTTGCAAACATTCGATGTGTAGCCTTAGGTAAAGTCTCTTTTACAGCTCTTATCAAACCCTGAAATTATTAAAAAACCAAATCGAACTATTATGTGAGAATTATTTAAAAAATTACAAACTAACCTTTTATATTACCTTTTGCATGTCAGATATAATTGTAACACCGTCTCCATCCTCCAACTCTAAATCTGATGCTAGTAAACTCATAAACCATCTCCAAGAATCGGTATTTTCTACTTCCACAATAGCCCATGTTAAGGGATGCATCCCTCCATCTCCATCCCTTCCTACGACACTTAACAGTTGCCCTTAGAACTCTGTCTTCAAGAAACAACCATCGAGACTAAATATTGATCTCAAATACCTCCATCCTCTTTTCATGACCTCAAAATAAATGTATAATCATTTAAACTGTAACAAATATATAACATATGAAATATGTTTTTCATTCATTAACATTATGTATTAAAGCATAAGTAGATTCAAACTAACCTGTAACAACAAAGTTTCTTGGTTCCTTGTCAGTTGCCTCTCCACTGTAGAATCAAGATTACTGAGTTTTAATGCATGAATATATCCTTGACGTTTAGCATATTCATTCACATAGTCTTTAGCTCTCTCCTTCCTAGGTCTCCTTTTTATTGCTCTATACATACCGGAGTTTACAAATATATTTAGTTTCTCTCTACATTCTTCAACCATTTTAGCCGTTGATATACTAGACTTCTTAAGAATTTTGTCCCTGAAATGCTTCATCAAGAACTTAGCAAAAACCATTTTGGGCTTGTTTGTTGAGTAACAGATATGTTCAGGATTGTATGTTTTTATTTTGAAACATATTTCCTTATTATCATATCCGACATATAACTCCCATGGACAATTCTCGATACATCCCACCCTAATTCGTTTACTTCCACTCTTCTTCCACCTCACATTGCATCCTGTTTTAACTGTGTATTCAATAACAATATCTTTAAACTCTTTTGCAGTCGCAAACTCCATTCCCAAAGACCATTGTGCTTCTACATCAATTAGCTGATGTCTATTGCTTCTATTTGGTCTTCGCAAAGGTTCACCGAGCTTCGCTCCGCTAAGATATTCATCAATCTCTAATGGAATCCCACAGTCCGAAGAATTAATTTTAACTAGTTCATGCTTATCTGGAATATGTACTAAGAATTAGGTTAGACCATACTGAACATCAAGTCTCACATCTTCAAAAACTATGTCGTCAACATTTTCATTTTCAAGGGCTTTATCTCGACTTGATTCCACTCTTCTTACAACTTTACAATCTTCTTTTTCTCCATCCTCATCATCACACTGATCTTGTTCATTTGAATTGTCCCTACTTATCACTTTACAATGTTGAACAGGATTAAAATCTGGTGTGTCCATAGCAAACCTGCATGTATTGATTATAACAAATATGATAATTCTAGTTAGGAAAATAAATCTTTAGGTCAAACAAATATAATAATTCATGGCAACAAAAAAATCAGCAGTTTAAGTGATCAAGCAAATTACTAACTAAATGATGTATTGACAAGATCATACAAAAGATATATTGAAGGTGTTTTAGAAATGAACCTCTTTGCTGCCTATTTTTTTACTGCAAAATTTTAATGCTTATGGAAATGTTGCCACCTATTTTGTTACTACAAAAATTTAATGCTCCTTAAACACCCAAATTTAATGCAATGGTTTTAAATAGGATTAAGTAGAAGGATTAGAAGAAATCATTCATCTAAACTTATTCCATTAAATGTAACTTCGAATATTGTTGAACCATTTTTGTTAATTCATTCATTTTATTTTTCAAAAAAAAAGTTACAGCAATGTCAAAATAGGGTTATTCAATAACCAAAAAATGTTTCAGATGGGTTTGAAAAACTAGGACCATCTTTTTTTCTAAAATGTTTGTAACCGTTATTTAATTGTTTTAACATCTAAACAATATCAAAAATTAAAACTGTTATAGGAGTTAATTACATATGCATTTTTGGTTTGCCATAATTAGTGTGAATAAACACTGTAATTGTATAACATATGCAGTAGAGAAATTTTGTAAAACAGTTAATGTGCCTTAGTTAGAAATTCATTGAGAACACTTTCAAATGGGTATTGCCAATTTTAGAAAACTAAGAACATGAACCAATTTCAACACTTTTTAGAGTGGCATGGTCCATATAAACACTTGAATTTTAAGTATCGATACACTTAACTGATGAAAAAAACTGGACAAAGTTGAAAATGTGAAAAACTAAAATATTAATGAAGAATCATGTTTAATCACAAAAAAAATGGAAAAACAAAGGATTGGATGGTTCAAACCTTGCAACCAAAACAATCACATAACCTGACAAGGACAAGATCAGTTAGATTTTAATGCCATCATTTAATCCATTTTTTCTCAAGTCATTTCCCTTTATAGCCACTGCAAAAATTTCTAAAGAAGCTTTAACAAAAATATTAGCTAAACCTTATGGAAAAACCCTCTCATGATCTAATCAAATACACTAAAAATCAGCCCAAGTTTCTTGTTAAAGGAATTATGCCCATCACAAAATTCCAGAAAAACTATTATACTTGGGTTTGATTAATGATTTCTCTCTTCCTCTCCCAAGTACATTTCATAAATATTGTTTTTATAAGTTGAATTTTATTACCAATATAAAATAGAAAATATTCACTATAAATTTGTTAATGTTTTCGGCAGCAAAAGTAACTGTACCTTTTGTATAAGCTAACAAATTGGACCACAAAAAGTTGTTCTTTTCACTTGCTTTGTCCCCTATTTCCAGAAAAAAAAGCTTTAACAATTGACAACTAATAAAAATGCATAAGGGACACAACAATCTATAAGAGGACAAAGCTTACTAGAGAAAAGTGGTTGCTGATGGGGAGACGCGGATGGAAGTCTAAAATCAAATCCCACTATTCAGGTACACCTGAACAAAAAAAAAAAAAAAAGACAGAGAGATGCGACTAAGACAATAGAGCTGTCGATGGAGGGAGAATAAACAGAAAAAATACCTATTTCAAACGAAAAAAATTATTTAGTTGAAGAGATGTCGGTAGAGGATCGAAGAATAGGAGACATACTTCACATAAATCATCTTCGGACAGGTGAAGGAGAAAGACAATTTGGGAGTTGGAGAAGTCTTTGGATGTGGGTCCATGCTGGGTCCCAGTCACAAGTTTTGAAAAAAATATTAATGTAACGTGGACAAGTCAAATTTAACATAAAAACTAACGAAATTAAGGGTTTGAGATTAGTTTTAAATATTTTATAAACATTTGGGTTCTTTTTGAACGTTTTTAAAACGTTAAGGTTTTTTTTAAATGTTTCAAAACGTTAGGGTCTGACCCAAACTAAATAAAAAACGTTAAGGTCTAAATAAGTCTTTTTGCCAATTTCATTATGATAAGTTAGATTTCTGTTTGGTATGAAGGTATTAAAGGGATAATGGCTTTATAATTGTAATAATTGGCTTAATTTTCATTGGGCATTGTGTTTAGGTTAAGATCAATTGGAATTTCGGTTAAATGGCATGAATTAGGAATTGCCATATAAGTTTGGCAAATCTATTAGCAAATTCCAATTCAATTGCTAAGTATAGGCTTTTGATCCGTAATTGTCATTAGCTAATACCACAAGTTGCGATAGGTTAAGTGATTTTATAGGTCAACTTAATCAAATTAGCCTAGGATTCCAATTCTATAAGCCACAATCTCACCTATAGTTTCTAATGCTATCATACAATTAAATTTAGAGAACTTGTTTTAAGTTATCATGTGATTAGGGACAATTTTTCTATCATATAAGATTTGTCTAAAATTGAAGGAACTTAGAATTCAAGAGCTTATTTGGATCCATAGGATAACATCTTAGATAAAGCATATTATATATAATTTTAGTGATAAATTAAAAAACCTAAATCCCAGATATATCCTTTGCCCAGTTTTCCTTTATTGTTATATGTTTTCTTTTATTCTGTGTTCATGTTTATTTGTTTATATTTCATTAGCTATCTTTTGTATTTGTTTTAAATTTTGCAAAAATCATGGGGGTTTTATTTCTTTTTATTTTCTTTTAACGCAACATTGGAAATAACTTTAAACTCTCCGCAGCTCCCTATGGATTCAATTCCCACTCACTCTATTACACAGTAAGTTTTAGTTATGTTTATTATTTTATAGTTTGCGATGACCTACTAACTTCAAATTTACACCTAAATTTCAAGCACTTGAACATGAAAAATCATGAGTACCAAAAATTATTGTGTCATCATCAGCATATGGTAAACCTGCCTTAGTTTAACAATCTCTCCCTTTTAGTTGATGAAAAAACTATATGATATTATAAAATAAATAATTATAAATGTTTAGAAACCATATCAAGAAAATTCAATATCACAATAATCATCATTTAATCCTACACATGACACCGTAAGCAACATAATTAATTCATTTAAAGAATAATATCTCAGATACAATTTCAAAAGTCATACAAAAACTTCAGCATCTCTCACAAAAGTATAAAAAAATATCAAATTTCCATACCTGACTATCTCCCCTTAACATTTTCGCAATCATGTAATAATTCCCATGAAATCAAATACAAAAAAGTTTATAAAACTTCAAAATTTTATCAACTCCATTAAAATTGCTTAAAAAACTCCTAAATTCATGCATTATTTAAAAATTGAAGAGTTTTTAATACTCCATCCTAATAGAATATAATTTCATACTTAACTCTCCTCCATTTTGGAATAATTGAAAAGGTAAAAATAAACAATCAATCATGCCAAAAAACATAGATGAAATCAACATATATCATAAAATTTAGTTCATAAAATTGAAAATATCATAAACATGGAACAAGAGTTTAAAAATAATAAAGAACTATTATTTATCATGCCTAATGATTGGGGTAGATAAAATCAACATATATCATAAAATTTTGTCCATAAAAAAGTGAAAACAACATAAACATGAACCAAACATTTAAAAAACATAAAGAACTACTATCAATCATTCCTAATGTTAAGGGTCAAATTGATAGTGTTTATCATGTTATTTAATGTAAAATTTTCCTCATTTGGTGGTTAAGTGTTTAATTTATATTTGGAAATGTTTAATTTATAGGTTGATGGAAAAAATGGAATAATTGTGAAAAAAGATGAAAAATATATCTACTTCTAGAATATCAACGATGGTTCATGCCAACCCATATTGAAGTCTGTAGCAACCTATATTAAAGGATGCAGAAATAGGTCATCAATGGCAGTTCCAACATTCATCAATATTGTTGTTGATCACTAAAGTCCAACCATTATTGTAGGCGCAGACACATTTTTTTAACAATATTTTCAAAATTTGCTACCGCCACGTAGCTCTAATCTTTAGGACCTCTCCTTTACAAATCAGATGCACATCTAAACATCCATAGAAACCTTATTATAGTTAAAAAAACACTTTCTTTTCTTAGTTATTCAAGATCATCTTAGTTATAGGTAGGATTTTGTTAGTTTTTCATTGAAATATTTTGTAATTGGAGTTTCCAAATTGTTTTGTGGATACCAACAATTTATTCATGACATTCAAAGGAAGATAACAATCTATGGATATATTATATCATGTTTTCTTTGATTAATTTCACGTTCTAATTCAATTTTTGGTGAAGGTCAGGTTATTAAATGAGTTAATTGGTGTCTTATGATTTATTTGTGAGCTAATATTTGTTTATTAGATGGTTTAATGCTTATTCTAAATTAATCACTTAGAATAAAGACATTAGATAGCCTTGGATCCAAGAAATCTACTTAAGTTATTGGAAAGATCAATAAACAACATGATTTAAATCAGTGCATGACAAATTTTTAGTTAATCATGAGAGTGCTAGTTTTGAAATATAGGATTTTAGGATTAGACTTCTTGATCCTTATTTCTATTACCTAAGTCTATAGTTAGACCAAACAATAGGATATGACCAATGGAGATAAGGCTTTAACTTAACCAAAACTAAGTCTTGCTTTCATAAAGATACCTTAGATTAGGCATGACAAATTTTAGGAAATCAATTAATTCTTTTGAAATCTTAAACCTTATCCAGTCTTTTAGACTTGATAATCTTTAAAGTAATCTTGACTCTGTTACATTTTTTGGAAGATTTTAGCTTATTTTAGTTGTTTTTTTAGCTAAAGAGGTTCCAATCATGTGTTTTGATGATGACAAAACATTATTATTACTAAAGTTTATGTTTTTGAGGTTTTTATAAGATAGGAAAATGTTTGAAGTGTAAGAATATATTTGTGTAGCATAAGGTAGAAAAGCTCAAGTATTGCATGATCAATAATGGATAAGAATCAAAGGATAAAGATTGATGATCAAGATTTACGATCAAGAGAATGAAGATCAAGTTTACATCGATTTAGGAAAAAGTCTTAAGATGAAAGTTTTCTAAACTTGATTCTTAATCAATACTTGAAAAGGAGTCTCACATTTGTGTGAAAATTTGCATATATGGATTTAGAAGTTGAATTGTAGTTTCAGTGATTAATTAAATTTGACTATGTCATTTGCCATATTAGGAATTGAATTAAAATAGGATCTAGGATATATGTTGCATAATAAAGTAGTAATGTAATGAATTGTCTTCATGTATGCTTATTGATATGTTAAAGTGAATTGAGTGATAGATTGAGTGTTGATCATATGTGTTTAAATTAGTTTTATCCTAATTTCAATGTGAATTTTTGTTTATGGTTTATATATAATGGTTTTAAAATTGTTTAAACATGAAAAGTTTCATAATCAAGGCTACTTATTGTGTTTTGAATCAATTAGATGTTTTTATTAACTAAAAAAGTGTTAACATATGTTTTAAAGCTTGTTTAAAGTCTTGATTATTGTTAGGAATTTGTTTGGAAAGTTTTAAAGTTCATTTGAAGCATTTTTCATGTTTTCTAGACCTAAAACGACGGTTAACAAGAAGCAAAATTGGGGTCAATAGGGTGTCGTTTTACCCTCCTTTCCTAACGAGTTAAACGACAACTAACTTAGCCTTCAACGACGCCGTTTAATTCCCCAGGTGGGGCCATTTTACTCCCTGTTTCCAACGACTACTTTCCTCTTTTGAGTTTTTGTCTCTATTCGTCATTCTAACAATATTTCTTGCTTCTAGTGACTCCAAATCTCTCCCACTTTATAAATACGATTCCTAAACTGTTTTATTAATTTTATAACCTCTGATAAACCAATTACAAGGATCAAATCACTCAAAGCACTCAAAATAGTCTTTGTTTTTGTGTTGTCTTCATACATCTTCGTTTTTTCTTGTTTTTAGTTCTTTTAGACATAGACGAAGTTGATTTGGCTTTATTTTGAATTTTCAAGTGATTAAATAATTTATTTTCAAAATCTCAAAGTTTTGCTCTCAAAACTGTCAAAGTTTTCATTGTTTTTATTTCAACCACGATTTTAACTTCCTAAATCAATTTCTAGGTGGTTAAGTTTGTTATTTTTGGCACTTTCCTAATTTAGTTCTAGATTTTTCTCTTTAATAATCTTAAGCACTTTATCTAAATTGTCTAAGAAAGATTCAAAAGACGTGTCAAACACTAAGAAATCATCCATAAAAACTTCGATGTACAATTCTATTATATATGAAAATATAGCCATCATACATCATTGGAAAGTGTCAGAGGCATTGCATAGTCTAAAAGACTTACGCCTATAAGAAAATTTGGTATATGGATAGGCAGAGGTTTTTTTATTTTAGTCTTTTGTGGGCACTAAAATTTGTAAATTACCACTATCCTCATCTAGTGAACAATGAAAACTATGCCTAGTTAATCATTCAATAACTTGGTTAATGAAAGTTAAAGGAAAATGATCCTTTCTAGTGATGTCATTTAATTTTTTGTATTTGATACACAAATTCCAACCAGTTACCTTTTTAAAGATATATTCTCATTTTGGTCATTCTAAACCATAGTAATATCGTCTTTCATGGGTACCACTTGTATTGGGTTAATCTAAGATGAATCAGAAATAGGAAAAATTATTTTGGCATCTAATAACTTCAGCACGTCATTTCTCACTACTTCTTCTATATTTGGATTCAGCCTTCTCTATGGCTAGACTAATGATTTACTTCTTTCTTTTATAAAACTTTTGTTAGTAAAGATCGAAGGACTTAACCCTTCAATATTTGAAATGGTCCAACCAATGGTTACTATATAATCTCGCAACACTCTTAACAAATTATCCTCCATATTTTCAATCAATGATGATAAAATATTTATAATTAAATGTATTATTGGACTCAAAAAAGCATATTTAAGAGGAGAAGGGAGAGACTTTAATTCTAATTTAGATGGAGCTCCTATTAATGGCTTTTGTGAAGGCCTTGTTAGCCTTTCTAGTATTTCATATCTCTTCATTGGATAACAGCCAAAAGACACTTTTCTTGATTTTAAATCTCCTAAAGCCTCACTAATCTCTCATTCATTTAAATCTATAGTTTGAGAATGAGTCAGCACATTCTGCAGAGGATCAGAGCATAAGAAAATGGAAGGGTCACTCTCAAAATGTCTAACTCCTATAAAGTTACAACTATCATAATCCATTGGGTGCTGTATAGCCTTCAAAACATTAATCTCTATTTTTTCATCCTGAAATATTAGGATCAATTTTTCGCCATGCACATCTATTAGTGCCCTTACCGTGGCCATAAATTGTCTTCCAAAAATAATGGGAACCTTACTATCTTATTCCATGTCAAGCACCAAGAAATGCACAGGGTCAATAAACTTACCATCCTTAATTAAAATATCCTTATTAATCCCTCATCGATACATTATAGAACAATTTACCAACTATAGTGAAATAGTTATATGTATTGTTTCTTCGAATCCCAATTTCTTAAAAATAGACTAAGGTATTAAATTGATACCAACTCCTGAGTCCATCAGTGCCCTCTCTACTTTCAAATTGCTTATTGTGCAGGAATGGTAGAGCTACTAGGTTTCTTCAATTTAGTAGGCAACTTCTTTAAAAGGATTACAGAATACTGTTCATTCAATTGAACAATTTCATAATCTTCTAATTTTCTCTTCTTTGATAGAATGCCCTATAAAAATTTTTCATAGCTTGGCATCTATGGTATGGCCTCTGCGAATAAGATATTACTATGTAGTTTCTTAAACATCCCCAAAAATTCTCAAATTGTTTATCCAAATTAGAATTCTTTAATCTTTGAGGGTTAGGAATTTAAGGTTTATATTGCTCCTGATTCACATTTGCAACTTCCTTTCCCTTTCTAATTCTACCAATGTTTCATCACTTCTTTCAAGTTTTGCTTCATTTTTCTTTTCTACTTCCCTACTCTCCACTTCTTCACCACTTCTTAAGGTAATGGCCCTAATCTGCTTTTTAGGATTGACTTTTGTGATACTTGGCAATTTACTAGGCAATGATTCTTGCAAAATCTGAGCAATATGGCCAACTTGAATCTCTAAATTTTCAATTGTTGCTTCATGATTTTGTAATGGAGACACATTGCCATGAATAAACTTTAAAAAGGTCTCTTCCAGGCTTCATTTCTCAAGTGGATGTAGGTTATCTCTAAAGCCAGGTGGTGGAACTCTTTGAGGGTTGACTGGGGGTCGATAGGTATTTTAGTAATCTAACTAAGCAAAATTTGGATGATTCGTCCATCCAAGGTTATATGTATTTTAAATAAGAATCATTCATTTGCCAATAATAGTTTACATACTAGGCTTGCTCCAGTTCTCTAACAAAGGGACTAGCTACTTAATAGTCTAGGGATGCATGAGAAGAACTTCCATAATGTTCACACCCTACTTGGCTTATAAATCGCCAACTTCTAATTCCACTAACCAAAGTATCTAATTTCTTTTTTAACACATCATTTATAGCATGTACCCCGAATAATTTCTTAAGATGGCACTTCCAAGTATATTAGGAACTGTTAGTAACCACCTTTTTTATTAAATTTCATGCTTCTTTTGGATTCTTATGAATGAATCTTCCTTCAAATACAATATCTATAATGCAATAAGTAGAAGGTGTAAAGCTTGTATAAAATATTTCCACTTGTTACTAGGTATTGAAATCAAACTTTGACTTTTCGCCAACATTTCCCTTTTTCTTTCCCATGCCTTATAAAAAATTTCATTTTCATATTGTACAAAGGAACTAATTTTAGTTTAAAATTTTGCAATTTTAGTAGGCAGGAAAAACTTAGGTAAAAATATCTTCATTAATTCGTCCCATATGGTAATTGAACCAGGTGAGTAGGTACTAGACCACGCTCCAGCCTTGTCTCTCAAGGAAAATGGTAACAATTTAAATATTACAACGTCATCAAACACTCTATTATTCCTAAAAGGATCAAAATATCAAGAAAATTGTGTAAATGCTCATTGAGATCTTCTAGGGTAGTACCATCAAATTGGGAACCTCTAACAATTGAAATTACGGTATGAGAGATTTCAAAGGTGTTCGCATTAACTCTAGGCCATGCAATGCTAACCATAGGTCACCCTCTATTGCCTAAAGATAAATCTATCATGGTTAAAGGTCCAACAACCTTCTGAGGTCTATCGACTATTTGCTTGGGTCGATCCATATCTAAATCAAAAGATTGTTCACTAAAGGTCTCTAATCCTACAATTTTAGAAATGCTTGTTTGAGTTTCTTTCCTCTGTTTTCAAATGGCTCTTTCAAGTTTCAGGTCAAATTCTAACTTCTTGGGTTTTTCTCCTTGAGAACGTATACAATTTTTAAATAAACTAAAATGACGAAAAACAAGATGTTAAATAAGAAAAACTCACTAATCAAAGAACAAACAAATCAAATAAAAGTAAGAAAAGCAAGTGTAAAAATTTAAACAATTTTAATAACTATAGACTAATCTTCACTAATTTATTCTAATATTCCAATTATGTTTGAGGTTTCCCTAGCAAGCACCAAAAACATGTCGTTTATGGGTTTTTTATTCAAGAATAATGATAAATTTTATTTAACAAATTTAATAATTAGAGCACAATTTTCTTTCTTTGAAAACTCCAAACCTATAATGATGGCAAGCCCAGCAATCATGAGCAATATAGAAAAATATTCAAGATCCAAGTTATCATCCCAATGGAGAATTTTAGAGCATTTTATCTAAATATCATCCCAATGGAGATCCAAGTTATCTAAAAAAGCTCTAACTACTTCATTTAAAGTTTGGTTATTTTCTAATCTTAAGCAATAGGCTTAAAGTTTAAGAATTTTAATCTAAAAAATTCCAATTTTTAGATTATGATCCATAAGATTAGTCAAAGTTTGGTTATTCAATGACTTTAATCAACTTGCTTAATAATTTATCAAAAAAATTAAGTAGATTCCCTAGATCCTAACTTGTTTCTTAACTTTAGATTAAAGGTTTAGTTTAGAATAAGCATTAATCATATCATTTAAGCAAAGATAAACCCTTAATCATGCATAAAGTCATGTTTAACACATATTTAGAGCATTTTAGAATCATTTCCCAACAAAAAAAAAAATTCAGCCATATTCATCATGTTCTTGAACAAATGTTAACAAAAGTTGGATTTCAACGTAAAATAATGGTTAAAATGCACCATAAACAGGCTACAAACAAGTTTATAAGCTCTAATCACGTTTTTTAGCTTAAAAACCCTTAAATACAAACTAAGATATGCAAAACAAGGCAAAAAAAGATGAAGAACAAGGGAAAATAACCCTAGAACTAGAGGAATCTTAATCTTCTCTCCAAATTCATGTTTTTTACTGTTCACTCTTTCATTTTATCTTGAGACACTTCCTTTATATCTTAGAAGCAAGTGGGAGTGAAGTTTTATAAGTTGCAACTAGTCAGATGTGAGATCTAGCTGGAAAAACTCGACTATTACTAAAACGAAACCTTGTAGGGAGTTCCAAATATGTAACCTACCATAACAGAAGGTGGAAGGTTGCAAAGAAAATATCTCCTCCATTTCATAATGCATAATAATTTCATAATGATGCATTTTGGACCCATGGTTGGAAAAGAGGTCCTAAATTCTCTCATGTTTCTTATACCCATATGTATGATTCTAGGAAAGGATCATATGCACATCCTAGGAGAGATTTACATCAAAGAAATGGCATGCATACATCTAAGCCTCATGATAGGAATCTAATGTCTCTACATTCGCATAATCATCGCAAACATATTCTTAAGGCAAAAGGCATGCATAAATCTCATCTTAGGAGGTCATATCATCAAGAAAATGATAAGCATATGTTTAGGTCTCATGATAGGCCATTTAGGAAAAATAGGCCAACTCACTCACATGCACCTCATATGCATTATCATCCATCTAGAATTATGTCACATACTCATTCTAGGCCAAGAAACATTTTTTCATTCATATTCTAGGAATAACTTTCATCAAGGAAGAGCATTTAGAGATATAAGGCCTAGGAATGCATTTAAATTGCATGTTAGACAAAATGGCATGTTTCATAGGCCTAATGGCATAATGCATTCTTATAACTCTCAAATGCGTAACTATTATCCTAGGAGAGCTAATTTTGATATGAGAAATGCATTTAGGCATCAAGATCATAGATTTCATGACCATATACATAAAGCTCCATATGTGTGTAATTTTTGTGGTAAAGTTAGACATTTAGAGAATTTTTGTTTTGTTAAACAAATAATGTTTAGAAAACCTTCAAAGGTTTAGGTTGAAAAATGTACTAAGGCTAACCCTCAAGGACCCAAGCTAATGTGGGTACCTAGAACAAAGTAGGTTCTTTGTTTTGTAAGTAAATATATAATTTGTGCTAAATTGGTGTCAAGCTAGGAATTAAGAGAAAGTTGTAACTCCATCATTTTAGTGGAAATAGAACCATCACCAAGAAGCCTCACATGAGCTTACCAAAAAACAAATTGTTGAACCAAGTGAGGAGTTAAAGGATTTAGTATTAAATGGTGATACAAAAGGAGGTATTCCTATATTCTTATTTGATAGTGTATAGCTTGACATGATCTTTGCATATTTGTGTTTGATTTGAAAATGTTGACGTTAATATAAAAAAAATTTTAATTTTCAAATGGATTCATATGTTTAGGAGGAGCTATTACATGTTAATATTAGAGCCATTGAATGATAATGTTAGAACTATTGTATGTTAGCATTAAAATTCATTGCATAAATCTTTGAAATGAGCCATTGCATATTAGTATCAAAGCCAATGCATGTTTAGGATTAAAAGTCTTTACATATTTGTTAAAATTAGCACATTGCATTATAATTGTTGCATGAATTTTAACGTAGATGCATTACATTGTTTTTGTTATATATCTTGTTTTGAAAATGATGCATTAAACTTGTTTTTGAAAATGCTGAAATTAGTATAATATTTTGTTTTTGCAATTGGTATCACAGTTTGAAAAATTTTCAATTGGTACCATATCTTTGAATTCTCAATTGGGATCTTTTCTTACATTTGGTATCAATTGGCATTATACTCTTACAATTGGTATTACTTTTGGTTTTTACAATTTCTATCATCTTTTTACAAAAGTTTACCATATTATTTTACAATTGATATCATGAATTTCAAATGATTATATTACTTCTACAATTGGTATCATATTTTACAAATAATTTGCATATTTTACAATTGGTATCATGTTCTTCAAATGATTATCATAGTCTATAATTGGTATCTTTTTTAGACCATTTCTTGTGAATTGGTATCATCCTTGAACTTGTGCATACCTTTGAAAAAGCTTTAAGACAAGTACTTTCCCATTATAGATTTAGGGGGAGTATATCCTCTTTATATAAGTTTGGTTTTGTATAATGTTTTCAAATGTTTTGGGAAGTACAT